>JAPPVO010000029.1:30668269-30879637 GCA_030407325.1 Camellia japonica | reverse complement strand
GTTTGGAATGGTCACTATCGGATCCGATATGCACTAGGTCGAATGGATCAAAAAGGGTGCCCCGGTAAAACCGGGGTTTGTGTTCCCATGCTGTGCAGAGCCCAAACCGTCAGCCTTATGGCATGACTTGACAAGACAAGCCTCCGGCAAACCGTTCAGGAATGAGCAGATGGCAAACACGGTGTCCTAGGCGCACCAATGCAAATGCAATGCAAAGAAACACACAAGTGTAGTCAAAAACAGATATCATGAGTTCGAGTCAAGTTCTCTAAATCCCCAGCAGAGTCGCCAGAAACTGTAACAAGCCCGCGAGGGACCTCGCTACAGTTCGGACTCGATTTTGTTGCGGTTCTAAATCTCGAACCAAAGAGTCCAAATCCGGCAAATCGTTTTGAGAAAAACTGATTTTTTGAAAGAAGTGCCAAACATGGACTGCTTTGCCAGATAACAGAGTCGCCACCTAAATATTTTTTAAATGGGAAATTTAGGAAACCCTAACTCAGTGCCAAAGGCCACGTGTCCGTCATCACCAAAGTTGGCTCGGGAACTCGGGTACGATTGGGGAAGGTCACATCGTGAGCACCCCCGCTCGCCCGGTCAAAGACCGGCCTCTACTAACCATGATATCTGTTTTTGAAAACTTTGTGATGTTCTTATTCCGATTATTAGCCTAGGTTACTATGTGATGCTCGCAGCAAACAAGTATAGACTGGGCCGTCTGAATTGGAACAAAACATTTCATGTTTGTTTGTTTGAAAATGGTTTGATGGTGCTACCCGCAGGTAGGCTAAAATGCGGATTTGCCACCCTCAGGTGGGCTTAGAAAACATGGTTTTGCCACTATCTAGTGGGCTTAAAACAACATTCAATGATTGTCCAATTCAGATAACTCAACCTCCACCCACAGGCATTCAAGGCAGTTATATCACATAAGCACTTAGCCTCATGGTAAGCATGCTATCATGGCAACACTCACACGCATGCAAGGATGCTAAAGCATAAAAACTCACCTAGTACTCCAAGCCAAAACAGGAACCGATTAGAAATCATGCATGATCCTAAGTATACAGAATGCCTAATGCAACACATGCAAAAATGCAACTATAGCAGGCTCGGCTATTCTAAACATGGCATATGAAATGCTACAGCTAATCATGTATTCAATTTGGAATTGAAATACAAATGCAGTTTGTATGATGCGCCGAGCCCGGTGCGTGCAAAACAGATGAATGATGCAAACATGCTGTCATACTGTATGCTAATTGAAATATGCCCTATATCTAACCATCGTAAGCAGGTAAATAAAAGGGAGAAATGGGGGTTGGAAGACATACATCACACTCACCACACTTATTACAATTATGCCCTCGCGCAGAGGGTCCGAATAAATATACAGTCCGAAATATACAGTCCAAATAATGTACAGATTTCTAATTAATTAATAAATTAAACTAGGAAAGCAGTAAAACTGGCATGCAAGCCAGGGGCTGCCTCGCTTCTGATACAATGTATGCTGGACTGTGTTGCGCAGAAATCCACTGAGATGCCCGATTTAGCCTCTGTTTGCAATATTTCTCGAAATGCGCGCCGAGCTCCGAAAAGTTTGATTCTCGATTCTTGTGCAACAGAGAGCAGGAAAGGGATAGCAATGTATTTCATGATGCATGCCTCGATCCTCGTGCCACCAATCACGCATATCGATGCATGATGGCCGAGGAGTCGATTTGCACAACTCATATGGGATGAATGCAGATGATGCTATAACACAAAACCTAACTCCATCATGGATAATCCGGAGTGTCGGTGACTGGGAATTGAGACCCGTTCCGTTACTCGGAGTACGAAACGTGCCTCGTTTCCCGTGCAATATGCATGATATGCATGAAATGCAACTAACATACAACCTAGCATGCACGATGCTATGAGAATGAGATGCCTCGAAATGCGTGCCCACTGGCACGCGAACCGAGGTGATGACATAAAGGCACGAAATGCAATGATGGGCTTACACCAACATGAGAAGGCCTCAGCCACACTCATACGGGATGCCGGAATGATAAAAATGAGGTGCCTCGAAGTGCGTACTCACGGGTACGCAAACTGAGACGATGATGAAATGTAAATCGGGTAAAACCGAAATGTCTCGAAATGCGCGCCCACAGGCACGCAACCGAGGCGATAATGTGAGATGCAAAATCGGATAAAACCGAAGTGCCTCGAAATGCGTGCCCACAGGCACGCAAATCGAGGCGATGATGAAAGATGAAAATCGGATAAAACCGAAGTGCCTCGAAACGCGTGCGCCCACAGGCGACGCAAATCGAGGCGATGATGAAAGAATGAAAATCGGATAAAACCGAAGTGCCTCGAAACGCGCGCCCACAGGCGCGCAAATCGAGGCGATGATGAAAGAATGAAACGACACCGGAATGCCGCGATGGACTTACACCAACATGGGAGAGCCTCAGCTCACTCACATAGAGGCCGTCGGATAAAAAAGCGGAGTGCCTTGAAATGCGCGCCCACAGGCACGCAAACCGAGGCAATGATAGAATGAAATGGAAATGCAAATTGGGCTTACACCGACACGAGAGGGCCTCAGCCGCACTCACATAGGATGCCGATGAATGAAAACGGAGTGCCTCGAAGTGCGTGCCCACGGGTACGCAAACCGAGGCAGGGCGGAATGACATGGGAAATGATATGCAAGCATGGCAATGGAATTTCAGCACTCACAAATGATGTAAAACAGCCCCGAAATGATACGGAATAACAACCGAAGCATGCAATCATCCCGAAAATGTGAAATTAAGCCCCGCAATGGCCTATAGCCATGCTATACATGCAAAATATGATCATGGCAGCAATAACAGTAGCAAGGCAGTCCCGAATATGGCATTTTTTCAGTAATAAACATGGCCAAAATGCAAGCACAGATATGGCAACAATAGCTCGCAAGATTAATGGCCAAAAGAGCATTATAAAGGGAGATGGTATATAGAAAATGCAAATGGACAAACTTTCTTCTACAACATTAAAGAGGACCCAAAAATAAGCATATATGCAGAAGATGGCAGCCTCTAAATCATAAGACAAACATGCCAGAAATGGAAGGCAAAATGGAGCCGCAAAAGGGTATAACACAAGACATGCAATCTATACATCAAATGACCAAACCTTCTTCATGAAACATGTAAAGGGGGTCAAAATAAGACCAAAACCAGTAGGGGTCGAAGTCCCAAAAACAAACACAAATAGGTCAAAAATTGGATACAAAATATGGCATACTTGATGAAATTGAAGGAACTAGTATATACAATGGCCAAATGAAGTTGAGCTCCTCTACAATGTTGTAGAGGGGCTCAAAATAAGCAAGAAAGCAGTAGGGGTCGGAGCCCCAAAAACCAACACAAATAGGTTAATTTTAGCATGCAAAAATGTGACAATCTTGATGAATATTGAAGGAACTAGTATATACAAATACCAAATGAAGTTGAGCCCTTCTACAATGTTGTAGAGGGGCTCAAAATGAGCACAAAAGCAGTAGGGGTCGGAGCCCCAATTCTCAACCAATTAGAGTATAAAAAAAGATCAAGAAAAAGCCCCAAAAGTTGGTTTTGAATACTTACCCTTGAAGACTTGTCTTTCTTTGCTTCTTGGCTTGGATTTGTGGCTTCTCAACCTCTGAAATTCACTTCCTAGCTGCTGGAATCAAAGTTGGAATGGTGAGGCTAGGTGTTGGTGAAGAAATCAAGCAAGACTTGAAGCTTTTTTGAAGGTTTTGGCTATGGAGATTAGGGTTTTTGCTTAAGTGTTCTTGAAGGCAAATTTCTAACCTAGGCAAAGGAGCCCTTGGTTCCTTTAAATAGGCAAAACAAGGTGTAAAAGGGGAGGGCAAAGCATCCAAGCTTTCCCTCCCAAAATATCCCCCGGATGGGGGAGATATTTGGCAAAAATATCCGGACAGCTGTACTGAGCTGGAAAGCAGAAAGCTGGCCGGCCAGGTAGATTTCTGGGAGGTGGCCGGCCGGCCACCCCACCTGGTCGGCCAGCCACTCAGCCTAGCCGACCGGCCACCCCAAGAAAATGAACAGAAGATTTTCTGGCCGACCAGTATGCCAAAGTGTCCTCCCAAGTGTGTAGATCAATGCCCCAAGGTCGGAATCTGGCAACTCTGAAGCAGAAGTCACAACATAGAGCTTGAAGAAGAGGCTCAAAAATGAACTGCATAATTTCTGGCCGACCACCTTCTTTTTGTGTCCTCCAAGATGTGTAGAACAAGGATCCAAGGTTGAAATTTGGCAACACTGAAGCAGGAGCCACAACATGATGCTTGAAGGAGAGGTCCAAAAATGAAACCAATTTCTGGCGACCATGTTTTTTAGGGTCCTCCCATGTCCCTATCACAGATATGAGCTTTGGTTGGAAGAAAATACCCCCAGGGTGTTCAACATTGGCCCGAAAGTGAGAAAAACGGGCTCCGGAGGAGCGAAACTGGTTATCTGGGATAATTGCTGGCCTCCACCCCCCAGTGATCTTCCAATGTTGAAACAGAGATACCTGCCAAATTTGAACAAAAACTAATGAGAAATGAACGCTCGGGGCCAAAACCGAGCCATTCGGGATCCCGAAAATGGGCTGCGGGTGCCGGAAGTGGTGTTCGGCAGCGAAGTGGGTATCTGCAACTCCAGTGTCCCTCGGAATGACAAAACAGAGGTTCCTGCCAAAAATCAGAGAAAACCGATACAAAATGAATGCTCGGGGCCCAAACCGCGCAATTCGGGGTCCGAAAACCGGCTATAAAAGCACGCGAATATAGAGTCAGCGCAGAAAGTACGGCATACGGACCACGAAGTGGGCATCAGAGGCCCCAGGGTTCCTCGGAACTATAAAACAGTGGTGCAAGCCAAAAACCGGAGAACTCGGAGATGGTTGGGCGGTCCCGAGCCGAGGCACACGGCCTGACGGCCGAAAACCGGGAACCGGGCTCCGAAATGGGAAAAATGGCCTACGGCCACGAAAAGTAGCGCACGGCCACCGAGAGATGGTCTACAGGACCACTCCCTTCCCTCAGGAAAGAAACAGAGAAAACCGAGTCTGGTTCGCAAACCGAGACAAGGCACAGAAGAGAGTTCGGAAGTCCGGAGGCAAGGCGCACGGCCGCGACTCTGGGGCTTCTGAACGAGCACGATATGCAACACCACCGAGCGCTCAATCGGTGACGTCTGAGTCTTAAGGTCGGTCAAAAATGGGGTGTCTACAGAGGCACTTTGTTTTTTATCCGACGGCCTCCCGTCGAGAGGGCTGAGGCTCCTCATGTTGGTGTAATCCATTCTGCATTCCTATGCCATTTTAGTCCCGTTGCTTCCTTATGCCATCGCCTCGGTTTGCGTGCCCGTGGGCACGCATTTCGAGGCATCTCATCTAGCCTCATTACATATCATTTTCTTGCTATTTCATGATTTCATATCATCGCCTCGGTTTGCGTGCCCGCTTGCGCGCATTTCGAGGCATCCCATTTTCATTCGTCAAACTTTTGTGTTCCGACTGCATCAGTACAGCCGGTTGTCAACGTCCCTGTATTCACAATCGCTGGATTCTGAACGAAATTATTAACGCCGGCGTTCTCCGGCGGTTGATTCTGATCCTCGGCCCTTCCGGCCATCAATGATACTTTCGCCCCTTCCGGGCCCTGTTGGAATTCTACAATGTCCGGCTGATCATCTAACCACCCGGTGACCTCTGCCGTCTCCTCATAGTCATACCAGTTGATTGCGGCATCTGCTGGTTCTTGCTCGTTGAAAAACTGAAGATTGGCGAAGTCCTCCTCCACTGTAGTCAGATCATCTGCCCCTTTTTCAGACCTGTCCCCCCGGATCATGCACAGTTCAGTCTTTTCTAACAACCCCACACTCAGTTTAGGCTGGCCCATTGGCAAAATGTACTCGCTTGGGTCATAGGCGCCTTCAGCAAGATTCCCAGACCGCTGCATCCCAGACTCAACCATTCTGCTCTCCTCAGAAGCCTGCCCCATTCCATTTTCAGTGGTCACCACCTTTGGCTCGGATGGGGTTATGAAGGTGTCCAACACGCACAAGTCAGTGCTGTCAGGAAGGACCACCTCCGGCTTAGGTAGGTGGGAGGGAGTTATATAATACTAGGGGGGTCGTAAGACACGCCCCCAGTTTGGATGAGGTTGACTCTTTTGGGTGGATCTTGGTTGTGTTTGGGGAGTGGGTTGTTTGTGACATTGGGTCCCTCGGGGGGTAGAATGATATTTTTGTCAATGAGGTCCTGAATCTCATGACGCAGCCTGTAACACTGGTCTGTGTCATGACCATGCTGCTGGTGGTAGGTGCAATATTTGGCTGGGTTGTGGGAAGGGGGAAGTGGGTTTGGTAGGGGCCTCGGTTCCAGGGGTTTCAGATGCCCCTTTCTGACTAGAACCCCGAGGACTTTAGACAAAGGCATATATAGTGGGGAGAAGTTTCGTTGGCCTCTGGGTTGGTATCTTGAGGCTTGGTTACTGCTCCCCGATGCATTAGAAAAAGGTGTGGCCGCTGCGGGCCTTGGTTGGGGAGGGGGAGTGGTGGTGACCATACCGACCTCGGGAGTCCTTGTATTGGCAGAGCCACTCGGGCCTGCATTGTTATTTCGGTTGAACGTTCTCCGGGGCTGCTCCCGGTCTTGGTCAATCAACCCTTGCTTCATAGCATCCTCTATTTGCACCCCCATATCATGTAAATCTGCGAAGGTGGGGAAGGGAACCACAATCATCTTCTGCATAAGCCTTGGTTGGAGATTGCGCACAATCATCCGAATTTGATCTTTATCAGTCGGCCTCAAGGTCATCATCGATGCCTTGGCTCTCCACCGGGTGACAAAATCAGAGAAGGTCTCTTTCTGTTCCTGCCTTGTTGTCTCGAGATCACGAGTTGTGACCTCGATTTGCGTGTTGTACGAATATTGTGCAAGGAAGGCCTCAGCCATCTCATCCCAGTTTGTTTTCACATCATCTTCCAGCTTTGCATACCAAGTGGATGCCACACCCGATAAAGTTCGACCGAACAGAGAAAGCTTTTGCGGTCGGGTCAGGCCCATTGGTCTCAAGATGTCCGAAAATAGCCGGAGGTGAACCATGGGGTCCCCGGATCCATCAAAGCGATCGATCTGGGGCATCTTAAATCTGTCCGGCAATGTTACGGCCACATCAGTATAGCCGTCTTCAATATCTGGGATGGCCTTCACCCCTTGAGATTTCTTGAAGAGTTTTTCCAATTTGCTCAATTTCAGAGCTGTATGATCCACCTCGAACTCGAATGGAGATTCCGGGTGATTAGGTGTAAGATTCTTAGACAGTTGCGGCGGAAGCGGGGGCGGAGCCAGCCCCGTTGGAAGACTCGTGTCCTCTTGAAGTTTTGGAAGTTTGGCAGAGCATTCTGTGGATTTGGGAGAGTATTCTGGGTGTTTTGGGTATTCTGAGGATTTGGAGGGGCGTTCTGGCCAGTAGGTATCTGTTCAGGTAGTGGAGCTCCTGGCGGAGGAGGGACCTGATGCGCCCCTAGTGGAGGAGGGACCTGGTGTGAAGCAGATGCAGCATTCTGCTGTTGTAATCTGGTGATCAGCTCAGACTGTTGGGCCATGACAGCGGCCTGCTGTTTAGAAAATTCCGCCTGGCGGATAGCATCGTCTTGCATTTGCTTCATGCTTTCATTCATTTGGCGCATCATCGCCTCCATAGCTGATATATTCTGTGGTTCCATCTGAACAACTGGTATGTCTTCTGATGCAGTAACCCACGGTTCTGACAGCCTCTGTTCTGATACACTACGTTCCCTGGGCTTTCTCCTCTTTCTTCTAACAATTGGGGGTAGAGAGTGGAACACTGGATGTCCGTCAACGAGATCCTCGGATCGGCTGAGTCGGCGACCTCGTGTCCAAAGTGCTTGGGGGAGATCTACGGGTTCGGAAGCAATTGTGCCACAAACTGCCCTAGCAAAAAAAGATAATAAAACAAACAGGAAATAAATTACCAGAAAAACGGGCAGCATAACAGCTTAATTGAATACACCACACACAGTCGGGTATACAACAACACACAGTTGGTAAGGGCTATACACTGTCCTCAAACACTGGTCAATATCCCTGTATTACTGTCCTCAAAACTGAATCGTGATACCCTCAGATACCTGATTTCTCAAATAACTGACTGATGCCCGCAGGCGTGATGCCCGCAGGCCTACTGCTCAAAACTGATGAACTGATGCCCGCAGGCCTGATGTCCAAACTCACAAACTGATGCCCGCAGGCCTGATGCCCAAACTCATAACTGATACATGCATTCCCTGTAGAGACGCACTCTAACAAGCACATAACAGATAAGTAAGAGCCAAAACACCCCTATGTGGGGTAGGGTTTCCCTGTCCTATTTTGTCAGGAGCTAGGGTTTCACTACGCACGCAGCGGTTTCAAACAACCTATAAACGGGTAAGCAACCTGTCCTAGTTTGGAATGGTCACTATGGATCCGAATATGCACTAGGTCGAATGGTCAAAAAGGGTGCCCCGGTAAAACCGGGGTTTGTGTTCCCATGCTGTCAGAGCCCAGAGCCGATCAGCCTTACGGACATGACTTGACAAGACAAGCCTCCGGCAAATCGTTCGGGAATGGCATATGGCAAACACAGTGTTCCTAGGCGCACCAATGCAAATGCAATGCAAAGAAACACACAAATGTAGTCAAAAACAGATATCATGAGTTCGAGTCAAGTTCTCTAAATCCCCAGCAGAGTCGCCAGAAACTGTAACAACGCCCGCGAGGGACCTCGCTACAGTTCGGACTCGATTTGTTGCGGTTCTAAATCTCGAACCAAAGAGTCCAAATCCGGCAAATCGTTTTGAGAAAAACTGATTTTTTGAAAGAAGTGCCAAACATGGACTGCTTTGCCAGATAACAGAGTCGCCACCTAAATATTTTTTAAATGGGAAATTTAGGAAACCCTAACTCAGTGCCAAAGGCCACGTGTCCGTCATCACCAAAGTTGGCTCGGGAACTGGGTACGATTGGGGAAGGTCACATCGTGAGCACCCCCGCTCGCCCGGTCAAAGACCGGCCTCTACTAACCATGATATCTGTTTTTGAAAACATTGTATGCTCTTATTCCGGTTATTAGCCTAGGTTACTATGTGATGCTCGCAGCAAACAAGTATAGACTGGGCCGCCTGAATTGGAACAAAACATTTCATGTTTGTTTGTTTGAAAATGGTTGATGGTGCTACCCGCAGGTAGGCTAAGACGCGGATTTGCCACCCTCAGGTGGGCTTAGAAAAACATGGTTGCCACTATCTAGTGGGCTTAAAACAAACAGTTAATGAATTGTCCAATTCAGATAACTCAACCTCCACCCACAGGCATTCAAGGCAGTTATATCACATAAGCACATAGCCTCATGGTAAGCATGCTAT
Organism: Camellia japonica; assembly: GCA_030407325.1. Classification (NCBI taxonomy): domain Eukaryota; kingdom Viridiplantae; phylum Streptophyta; class Magnoliopsida; order Ericales; family Theaceae; genus Camellia; species Camellia japonica. The sequence goes on along the minus strand of JAPPVO010000029.1, from coordinate 30,870,173 downwards.
CATGGCAACACTCACACGCATGCAAGGATGCTAAAGCATAAAACTCACCTAGTACTCCAAGCCAAAACAGGAAACCGATTAGAAATCATGCATGGATCCTAAGTATACAGAATGCCTAATGCAACACATGCAAAATGCAACTATAGCAGGCTCGGCTATTCTAAACATGGCATATGAAATGCTACAGCTATCATGTATTCAATTTGGAATTGAAATACAGATGCAGTTTGTATGATGCGCCGAGCCCGGTGCGTGCAAAACAGATGAATGATGCAAACATGCTGTCATACTGTATGCTAATTGAAATATGCCCTATATCTAACCATCGTAAGCGGGTAAATAAAAGGGAGAAAGAAATGGGGGTTGGAAGACATACATCGCACTCACACACCCTTATTACAATTATGCCCTCGCGCAGAGGGTCCGAATAAATATACAGTCCGAAATATACAGTCCGAAATAATGTACAGATTTCTAATTAATTAATAAATTAAACTAGGAAAGCAGTAAACTGGCATGCAAGCCAGGGGCTGCCTCGCTTCTGATACAATGTATGCTGGACTGTGTTGCGCAGAAATCCACTGAGATGCCCGATTTAGCCTCTGTTTGCAATATTTCTCGAAATGCGCGCCGAGTTCCGAAAATTTGCCGATTCTTCAATTCGCTGCAACAGAGAGCAGGAAAAGGGCATAGCAATGTATTTCACAAATATATGCATGCCTCGATCCTCGTACCACCAATCACGCATATCGATGCATGATGGCCGAGGAGCCGATTTGCACAACTCAATATTGGGATGAATGCAGATGATGCTATACCAAAACCTAACTCCATCATGGATAATCCGGAGTGTCGGTGAACTGGGAATTGAGACCCGTTCCGTTACTCGGAGTACGAAACGTGCCTCGTTTCCCGTGCAATATGCATGATATGCATGAAATGCAACTAACATACAACCTAGCATGCACGATGCTATGAGAATGAGATGCCTCGAAATGCGTGCCCACTGGCACGCGAACCGAGGTGATGACATAAAGGCACGAAATGCAATGATGGGCTTACACCAACATGAGAAGGCCTCAGCCACACTCATACGGGATGCCGGAATGATAAAAATGAGGTGCCTCGAAGTGCGTACTCACGGGTACGCAAACTGAGACGATGATGAAATGTAAATCGGGTAAAACCGAAATGTCTCGAAATGCGCGCCCACAGGCACGCAAACCGAGGCGATAATGTGAGATGCAAAATCGGATAAAACAGAAGTGCCTCGAAGTGCGCGCCCACAGGTACGCAAATCGAGGCGATGATGAAAGATGAAAATCGGATAAAACAGAAGTGCCTCGAAACGCGTGCCCACAGGCGTGCAAATCGAGGCGATGATGAAAGAATGAAAATCGGATAAAACCGAAGTGCCTCGAAACGCGCGCCCACAGGCGTGCAAATCGAGGCGATGATGAAAGAATGAAACGACACACGGAATGCCGCGATGGACTTACACCAACATGGGAGAGCCTCAGCTCACTCACATAGGAGGCCGCCGTCGATATAAAAAAGCGGAGTGCCTTGATGAAATGCGCCCACAGGCACGCAAACCGAGGCAATGATAGAATGAAATGGAAATGCAAATTGGCTTACACCGACATGAGAGGGCCTCAGCCGCACTCACATAGGATGCCGATGAATGAAAACGGAGTGCCTCGAAGTGCGTGCCAGCGCCCGGTACGCAAACCGAGGCAGGGCGGAATGACATGGGAAATGATATGCAAGCATGGAAATGGAATTTCAGCACTCACAAATGATGTAAACACAGCCCGAAATGATACGGAATAACAACCGAAGCATGCAATCATCCCGAAAATGTGAAATTAAGCCCCGCAATGGCCTATAGCCATGCTATACATGCAAAAATATGATCATGGCAGCAATAACAGTAGCAAGGCAGTCCCGAATATGGCATTTTTTTCAGTAATAAACATGGCCAAAATGCAAGCACAGATATGGCAACAATAGCTCGCAAGATTAATGGCCAAAAAGAGCATTATAAAGGAGATGGTATATAGAAAATGCAAATGGACAAACTTTCTTCTACAACATAGAAGGAACCAAAAAAATAAGCATATATGCAGAAGATGGAAGCCTCTAAATCATAAGACAAACATGCCAGAAATGGAAGGCAAAATGGAGCCGCAAAAGGGTATAACACAAGACATGCAATCTATACATCAAATGACCAAACCTTCTTCATGAAACATGTAAAGGGGGGCAAAATAAGACCAAAACCAGTAGGGGTCGAAGTCCCAAAAACAAACACAAATAGGTCAAAAATTGCATACAAAATATGGCATACTTGATGAAATTGAAGGAACTAGTATATACAATGGCCAAATGAAGTTGAGCTCCTCTACAATGTTGTAGAGGGGCTCAAAATAAGCAAGAAGAAAGTAGGAAGCCCCAAAAACCAACACAAATAGGTTAATTTTAGCATGCAAAAATGTGACAATCTTGATGAATATTGAAGGAACTAGTATATACAAATACCAAATGAAGTTGAGCCCTTCTACAATGTTGTAGAGGGGCTCAAAATGAGCACAAAAGCAGTAGGGGTCGGAGCCCCAATTCTCAACCATTAGAGTATAAAAAAAGATCAAGAAAAAGCCCCAAAAGTTGGTTTTGAATACTTACCCTTGAAGACTTGTCTTTCTTTGCTTCTTGGCTGGATTTGTGGCTTCTCAACCTCTGAAATTCACTTCCTAGCTGCTGGAATCAAAGTTGGAATGGTGAGGCTAGGTGTTGGTGAAGAAATCAAGCAAGACTTGTAGTTTTTTTTGAAGGTTTTGGCTATGGAGATTAGGGTTTTTGCTTAAGTGTTCTTGAAGGCAAATGTTCTAACCTAGGCAAAGGAGCCCTTGGTTCCTTTAAATAGGCAAAACAAGGTGTAAAAGGGGAGGGCAAAGCATCCAAGCTTTCCCTCCCAAAATATCCCCCGGATGGGGAGATATTTGGCAAAAATATCCGGACAGCTGTACTGAGCTGGAAAGCAGAAAGCTGGCCGGCCAGGTAGATTTCTGGGAGGTGCCGGCCGGCCACCGGCCCCCACTGGTCGGCCAGCCAGCCACTCAGCCTAGCCGACCGGCCACCCCAAGAAATGATACAGAGACATTTTCTGCCGACCAGTATGCCAAAGTGTCCTCCCAAGTGTGTAGATCAATGCCCCAGGTCGGAATCTGGCAACTCTGAAGCAGAAGTCAACACATAGATTGCTGAAGAGAGGCTCAAAAAATAACTGCATAATTTCTGGCCGCCGACCACCTTCTTTTTGTGTCCTCCAAGATGTGTAGAACAAGGTTCCATGGTCGGAATGTGGCAACACTGAAGCAGGAGTCACAACATTGCATCTGAAGGAGAGGTCCAAAAATGAAACCTGGAATTTCTGGCTGACCAGTAGTTTTTAGGGTCCTCCCATGTCCCCTGATCACAGATATGTAGCTTTGGTTGGAAAAAATACCCCCAGGGTGTTCAACATTGGCCCGGAAGTGAGAAAAAACGGGCTCCGGAGGAGCGAAACTGGTTATCTGGGATAATTGCTGGCCTCCTACCCTCCAGTGATCTTCCCAATGTTGAAACAGAGATACCTGCCAAATTTGAACAAAAACTAATGAGAAATGAACGCTCGGGGCCAAAACCGAGCCATTCGGGATCCCGAAAATGGGCTGGGTGCCGGAAGTGGTGTTCGGCAGCGAAGTGGGTATCTGCAACTCCAGTGTCCCTCGGAATGACAAAACAGAGGTTCCTGCCAAAAATCAGAGAAAACCGATACAAAATGAATGCTCGGTGCCCAACCGCGCAATTCGGGGTCCCGAAAACCGGCTATAAGCACCGAAAGTGGCATACGGCCACGAAGTGGGCATCAGAGGCCCCAGGGTTCCTCGGAACTATAAACAGTGGTGCAAGCCAAAAACCGGAGAACTCGGAGATGGTTGGGCGGTCCCGAGCCGAGGCACACGGCCTGACAGCTGAAAACCGGGAACCGGGCTCCGAAATGGGAAAATGGCCTACGGCCACGAAAAGTAGCGCACGGCCACCGAGAGATGGTCTACAGGACCACTCCCTTCCCTCAGGAAAGAAAACAGAGAAAACCGAGTCTGGTTCGCAAACCGAGACAAGGCACAGAAGAGAGTTCGGAAGTCCGGAGGCAAGGCGCACGGCCGCGACTCTGGGGCTTCTGAACGAGCACGATATGCAACACCACCGAGCGCTCAATCGGTGACGTCTGAGTCTTAAGTCGGTCAAAAATGGGTGTCTACAGGCATCCCAGTGTAACGCCCTCAAAATAAACCATATACATAATATTAACATGCGGATTATAAGGAAATAAAGTATCTTATTCCATTCATCAAGTAGTACCATGAAATAAAAATCATAATAAATGCCCTACGGGCTTACATCTTGCCAAGCCAACACTTGGACACAATTTCATGAGTTCTAACTCAAAACAAAAAAGCCCTGGGCTTGAATGTTTACATAAATCCAAATAAACAACTAAATAAATAAAAACAGGTCTTCAAGTCAAATCCTCACAAGCTAAGTCTTTGAATTAGTGAACCACCTGAACCTGAAAATGAAGTTCCCATATAGGGTGAGCCACAGCCCAGTAGAGAAATACTAAACCAAGTATAAGAATTAACTAAAGCATTAGCATTTGATACATGGTTAACACAAGATAATCAATTTCCAATTTCATGACACGAATGTCTACATTGTCTATGACACATTGTCTATGACACCTTTCACTTTCCAATATTTATTCAACTTTCCAAATATATTATTATGGCTCAGAACCTGGCCAACTATAATAGTGATCCAAATGTCACAAGATAAATGAGACTAAAGCTCAAACCACAACACTTCCATACTTCCAACTGACACACATTGTAATGATGTATCATAAAACACTTCAATATAAATAAGCACACATAAAAGTGATGCTAATGGAGTCCATCCCCTATCTTCTCCCAAACAAATCCGGTTTAGAGGTCCATCCCCTATCTTCCCCTAAACCGTGGAGTTCATCCCCTATCTCCTCCAAACAAAATGCATATGCAATGAAACACACAATTGCCATATACAACACATAATCAATACAAGCAATGTTCTGTATTAATTCAACAGTCAACATAAGTGACATAATTCCAGTTATACCTAAGCCACATGCAAGGTCTACAACAATCAATGGCTATCCTCCACCGATAGCCCAAAACAGTTATTTCTAAACAAGAAATAAATACAACTATGAATGTAAATTCAACAGTCTCATAGGTAAGTATTTAAACTACCCAACTATATCATTAATCTCATAATTTCCCCAACTGCATGAATTAAACCCAATTCCACATTTTTCCCTTAATTAATTATACAGATTAATCTAAGCCAAAACCCTAGGTTTCTCCCAAAATTACCAAACTACCCCCACATACCAAAATACCAACACTTAGGATTAAAACGTATAAATGGAGTAGGAAATCCCTACCTCGAAGCAAGAACCCAAAAAGAAGAAGACGGAGATGATAGCCCAAACTCCAAAGTGCTCCAAATCAATAACCGTTCAGATTAAATGAAAGCCCTCACTCTCCTCTATCTTATTTGTAAAGCAACTAGGGTAAAAACACACCCTAACTAGATCAAACCTAGGAGAGAAGGTGAGTTGGGAGAGAGAAAACTCGTAACTAGGGTTTTATAAACTGAAAGGGGCTGAAAAACTGTTTTAAAACACGCTGCTGCCTATTTAAACTGAACAGGCTCGCTCGAGCGAAGACATGGTCGCTCGAGCGACCAGACACAAAATCCACGCTCGAGCGAAGAAAAGCTCGCTCGAGCCAAAAACTCGATGCTTCAGGTCTGCAAACCCAGAAGCTCGCTCGAGCGACGAAATGCTCGCTCGAGCGAAGAACTCGAAAACATACACCTCGCTCGCTCGAGCGAAGAAATGCTCGCTCGAGCCAAGAAACACATCTATCAGGTCTAAGTACTGGACGCAAAGCTTGCTCGAGCGAAGGAACCATGGCTCGAGCGAAGAAACAAAAACAAAGACCTCGCTCGAGCGAAGAGAAGAGAAGCTCAAGCGACCAAGCCAAAAACTGAACATGCAGACTTGGTTTCTAAACCCAACCAATCTGCAACCAACCTGCTAAACACATCCTATAACCCAAGAATAAGGAATTAAAGGACACAACAACAAATATAACAGCGGAATCCACGGAACGTAAGTCCGGATACAATAATCAAATGGGAAAAAGACCGGGGTCGCTATACCTGGCTTGCATGCCTGTTTATTATTTTCTTAGTTAATTTGTAAATTAATTAGGAATTTGTACACATTTTGGACTGTATTATTTGGACTGTAATATTCTTTTATTCGGGACTGTATATTTATTCGAACCCTCTGCGCGAGGGCATAATTGTAATAAGTGTGCGTGAGTGTGATGTATGTCTTCCAACCCCACGTCTTTCTTCCCTTTTATTTATCCGCTTATGATGGTTAGATTAGGGCATGTTTCAATTAGCATACAGTATGATGGCATGTTTGCATTCATTCATCTGTGCTGCATGCACCGGGCTCGGCGCATCATACTAACTGCATTTGTATTTCAATTTCAAATTGAATACTTGATAACTGTTGCATCTCATATGCCATGTTTAGAATAGCCGAGCCTGCTATAGTTGCATTTTTGCATGTGTTGCATTAGGCATCTCTGTATAGCTAGGATCATGCATGATTTCTAATGAGCTTTTGTTTTGGCTTGGAGTACTCGATAAGTTTTGTGCTTTAGCATCCTTGCATGCGTGTGAGTGACTGCCATGAATAGCATGCTTACCATGAGGCTAACTGCTTATGTGATATAATTGCCTGAATGCTTGTGGGTGAAGGTTGGGTTATTTGGATTGGAACAAATCATCGACTGTGAGTCTTAAGCCCACTAGATAGTGGCAAAACCATGTTTTCTAAGCCCACCTGAGAGTGGCAAAATCTGCATTTTAAGCCTACCTGCGGGTAGCAAACCATCTTTCAAAAACAAACATGAAATGTTTTGTTCCAATTCAGGCGACTCAGTCTATACTTGTATGCTGTGCGCATCACATAGTAACCTAGGCTAATAACCGGAATAAGAACACACAATGTTTTCAAAAATAGATATCATGGTTAGTAGAGGCCGGTCTTTGACCGGGCGAGCGGGGGTGCTCACGAAGTGACATTCCCCAATCGTACCCAAGTTCCCGAGCCGAGGCAACTCTGGTGATGACGGACACGTGGCCTTAGGCAACGAGTCAGGGTTTCCTAAATTTCCCAAAATAAAATATTTAGGTGGCGACTCTGTATCTGGCAAAGCAGTCCATGTTTGGCACTTCTTTACAAAAATCTGTTTTCTCAAAACGATTTGCCGGATTTGGACTCTTTGGTTCAGATTAAGAACCGTGACAAAAATCGAGTCCGAGCTGTAGCGAGGTCCCCTCGCGAGCTTGTCTACAGCAGGCAGGCAGGGCACCTGAAGAGGTTTTGTCCACAGTTGGGTGGTACACCTGGTGCGTCTGGTTCGAGACAGACACAGAGTCACCAGCCAGCACAGTCAGCATAGGACTCAAGGGCCAATCAGGGAGTCTCTTCGGCTCAGTCTGTGCATTAGGCTTATACTTCGAGGGGTGAGCAGGTTGAGCAGAGGCCTACTGGACGTATGTATACAATTGTAGGGCTAGATCTTGTACCTGATCCTTCTGTAGTGAGAGGTACCTTTTTGTTTTGCAATTCAGTTGCTAATGTGTTGATTGATACGGGTGCATCCTATTCTTTTATTTCATATGCGTTTGCATCAGTTTTGGGTTTGGAGTTGGCAGAGTTAGCATCTCCTATTTGTGTAGAGTCACTTGTTGGTGGTCAGACTTTTTGAGACAGGAATGTCGGGGTTGTGACATCGAGGTTGCTGGTCGTCGATTACCTTTTGCATTTGTATTGATTAACATGCTTAGTTTTGATGTCATATTGGGTATGGACTGATTATCGTCATACCGGGCTGTTATAGATTGCTACCGTCAGAAAGTTACTGTATGTACCTTGAGTGGCGATTGCTTTTATTTCTTGGGGGACCGGGTGGATAGAGTCTTATCACCGGTATATGATCCGCATGGACGGAGTGAACTTAGTTGTCTCCTTGCTAACTTTTTGAGTAGTGAGTGTGATGAAATTCAGGTTGAATTGCTGAGGGTAGTTTGTGAATACTCGGATGTTTTTTCCTGAGGATCTTGTCAGTTTACCGTCTCACCAAGAGATCGAGTTCTCCATTGATTCAGTGCCTGGCACGGCACCGGTTTTTATGGCTCCATATAGATTTGCACCTGCTGAATTGAGTGAATTGAAGATTCAACTCCAGGAATTATTAGATAAGGGTTTTATTCGCCCTAGTACTTCACCTTGGGGAGCGCCGACTCTCTTTGTTAAAAAGAAAGATGGAGCATTGAGGCTTTGTATTGATTATCGAAAGTTGAACCGGGTTACTATTTAGAATAAGTACCCAATGCCTCGTATAGATGATTTGTTTGATCAGTTGAAGGGGTCTTGTTGTTTCTCTAAGATAGACCTGAGATTGGGTTATCATCAGTTGAGAGTAAGGGAGGAGGATATCCTGAAGATGACATTTCGTACGTGGTATGGCCATTATGAGTTTCTTGTAATGCCTTTTGGGCTAACTAATGCTCCAACTGTGTTTATGGATTTAATGAATCGGTTCTTCTGTGAATTCTTAGATCATTTTGTGGTAGTCTTTGTGGACGACATTTTGATTTATTCACCTTCTGAGGAGGAACATGAGAAACATTTACGAGTAGTACTTGAGTTACTTAGAGCCCATAAGCTGTATGCTAAGTTTGGGAAATGTGACTTTTGGCTGGAAGAGGTTAAATTCCTAGGGCATGTAGTATCAAGGGAAGGGGTGACTGTAGATTCATCCAAGATAGAGGCAGTGCAAGATTAGGCACAACCTAAGAATGCTTTCGAGATTCGTTGTTTCTTAGGGTTGGCCAGGTATTACCGTCGGTTTGTGAAAGATTTCTCTAGACTAGCTTCACCTTTGACTAAGTTGACGAGGAAAGAAATCAAATTCGTATGGAGTGAGATTTGTGAGAAGTCGTTCCAAGAGCTTAAGATTAGACTCACCACTACTCCAGTATTGATTATACCGGAGAGGGGTTTGGGTTATTCAGTTTATTACAATGCTTCACGGGAAGGTCTAGGTTGTGTATTGATGCAAGAGGGTAAAGTGGTAGCCTATGGCTCACGGCAGTTGAAAACACATGAGAGAAACTACCCCACCCATGACCTAGAATTAGCAGCAGTGATTTTTGCCTTAAAGATTTGGAGGCACTATCTGTATGGTGAGAAATTTGAAGTGTTCTCTGATCACAAGAGTCTGAAATATCTGTTTACATAGAAAGACTTGAATTTGAGGCAGAGGAGATGGATGGAATTCATAGAGGATTATGATTTTGAGTTGCATTATCATCCCGGGAAGGCCAATGTTGTGGCCGATGCTTTGAGTAGAAAGCCAGTTAGCAGTGTAGCTTCCATCGCCATTCAAGAATGGGAAATGTTGGGTATTCTTAATGAGTTTGACTTGTAACTGGGCGAGTCTGTGGAATTCACAGCTTTGTTTTCAGTAGTTGCACAACCTACACTTGTGAACCGAGTATTGGAAGCGCAGAGGGGTGACCTTGAGGTGGAATCATTCCAAGAGAAGATTTCCAATGGGAAGGTAGAAAGAGGTTTGACTGTGTATCCCGACCTGAGTGTGAGATACCTTGATCGCTTGTTTGTACCGGAGTCTTGCCGAGAGGAAGTACTCCGAGAGTTTCACTATTCGCGCCTTGTGGTGCATCCGGGAGGCACAAAGATGTATCATGATCTTAGTCGCCAGTTTTGGTGGAGAGGTATAAAAAGGATATGGCTGTGTTTGTATCAAAATGCTTTACTTGTCAACAAGTAAAGGCCGAGCATTAGAGGCCAGCGGGTTTGTTGCAACCCTTGCCTATAGCTGAGTGGAAGTGGGAGCATATTATGATGGACTTTGTTGTGGGCCTTTCGAGGACTTAATGGGGTAGTGATGCCATTTGGGTGGTCGTTGACCGATTGACTAAATCAACGCATTTTATTCTCATGCGCGTAAGTGACTCGGTAGATTATCTTGCCGACTTGTACATTAGGGACATAGTGAGGTTGCACGGGGTCCCTGTGACAATTGTTTCGGATAGAGATCCGCGTTTCACTGCTCGGTTGTGGTAGAGTTTACAAAGTGCCTTGGACACTAGATTGACTTTTAGTACTGTGTATCATCCTCAGACTGATGGGCAGTCCGAGCGTACTATTCAGATCCTTGAGGATATGCTTAGAGGCTGTATCCTTGATTTTAAGGGGTCATGGGAGAGACACCTACCCTTAGTAGAATTTTCCTATAACAATAGTTTCCAATCGAGTATTGGTATGGCACCGTTTGAGGCCTTGTATGGTCGACCGTGTCGATCTCCTGTGTGTTGGGCCGAGGTGGGTGATGCACCTTTGATAGGTCCAGAGTTGGTTCGAGAAACTACGGAGAAAGTTGCACTTATCCGTAAGAGGCTAGCTATGACTCAGAGTTGCTAGAAAAGTTATGGCGACCGTAGAAGGAGACCTTTGTCTTTTGAGGTGGGAGATAATGTCTTTTTGAAAATATCACCTAGACGGGGTTTGATGAGGTTTGGGAAGAGTGGGAAGTTGTCCCATCGGTTTATTGGCCCTTTTGAGATCCTTGAATGGATTGGGGAGGTTGCTTATCGTTTGGCGTTACCGCCATAGATTTCTAAGGTTCATGACATGTTTCATATTTGTATGCTTCGGAAATATGAGCCGGATCCATCGCATGTGCTGGATTGGACCGACTTAGTGGTAGATAAGGATGCCTCATATGAGGAGAGACTGGTAAGAGTCTTGGATAGACGAGATCAAGTTTTGCGATGCAAGACAATTCCCTTGGTAAAAGTGTTGTGGAGACATCACGGAGTTGAGGAAGCGACTTGGGAACGTGAATTAGAAGTCCGAGAGAAATATCCGGATTTATTTATTGATGCATGAGCATGTATTGAGAATTTATTGTATTAATGAGAAGTCTAAGCATTGTATATGTTTTAACTTATGAAAACATTATATATGTTATGGTTATTTGGGAAGAACATGGATTCCATATAAACATTACTTATGTTTTGAGAATTTGGAATATTGATGATCTTGTATCATTTTTGGAAGCATTGTATATACTATGTATGATTTTTGAAAATTTGAACTTTGGTTAAACATTGTAAATGTTTTGGGAAATTTGAAAATTTCATTTTAATTTGGGACTTGTGAATCGAGTCGGTGTGAATAGATTACCGAGGAATGGGTCATGGTGTTAAACTTGTGGGGATAATATGGTTGTGAATAGTTCAATTATGTTTTAGAGCCTAATTTATAATTTTGGGGATGAAATTTCCTAAGGTAGGGAGATTGTAGCAATCCCGGTTTCGATCCTTTTTTTATGTTTTGCCACTTCGACTGGGCCGGTTGGGGGTCGAGGGGGCAGTGCCCCTTCGCGGGAGTCCAGGGGGCAGCGCCCCTTGGCGAGTCCAAGGGCAGCGCCCTGGCGGGGGTCGAGCTACCCGGTTAGCTCGCGGGGGTCCAGGGGGCAGTGCCCCTCAAAACAAAAATGCAAAACGCATTCGAAGTTGCTTGTTCGCAAGTGCGGGGAATGAGGCCGTACGTGCGGAAACAGGGCAGGGAAGGCTGAAGCACACTGCTAAAAAGGTAGGTGCAGCTGGAGGTGTGGAAAGTTAGGCAGATCCGGAATTTTTTTCCTTTTCTTCTCTCTTTGGGCTGATTGAATGTCACTTTTTGGTATATATTTCTCTCTCTCTAAAAACATTTCCTCTCCCTTCTTTCTACGTTTCCTACCAAAAACCTCACAAGATCTTTTATTTCTCCAAATCCATTGGGATTTAGATCCAAGTCCTTCATCAAAGTTAGTTATCTAGGCGAGGGCTACGTTGTGTGCGGTGGAGATCGAGTTTAGGCATCGTTGATTTTTGGGATTTCAACTCGTTTCTTCTTCAAACTTGAGGTAGGGTTTTTCTACACTCTAATATGGTTTTTAGCTTAGTTATTTGCTATTGTGTATAGATGATGAGATTTAGTTGTGGTTTGGACAAATCTAGGATTTGGGTGTGAAATGAAAAGAGGGGTTTTTGATGAATATGAGGTAAACGAGTATGAGGCTTGAATATAATATCATGTTATGCCAAAATAGTTGATTTTGGTCTTTGGGTTAATATTTGGTGAAAGGGAGATTTTGCCATAATTTTGATTAAATTATTATTTTGCATAAATAATTGGGATTAACATTGAAAAAGTGAGATTGGAAGGTTGTGATTATAAATATTGATATTGGATATGTATTATCTCACCTATGGAAGTTTTGAATAAACTATTTATTTTGATATTGAACATCTCTTCATAAATAATTGCATTGAGCTATCGGTAGAGGATAGCTATGATTGTTGTAGAAATTACATGAGGGTTAGGCGATTTAATGCTAATCCATTGTTGGTGTCATTGAATATGACCATGTTATAGATACATTGTATATGTATGTTTATTGCGAGGAGAAAGGGGATGTACTCCATATGTGATTATGTTTATAAATACATTGCATATGTATATTTGTTTGGGATGAGAAAGGGGATGTACTCCATTTAAAGCAAGTTGGCCGGAGTGTCCTAGGTGAAAGACCTGAAATTTTATATATAAATGGGTGCCGATTCCTTCGGACGAAATATCCGTAAAATGGCAGGTTTGAAGTATTTATGTGAGTTTTGCATAATTGAAAAATCATTGAGTTGTAGTTTCATTTTGATTGTTAAAAGATAACGAATTTAAACTCATGAATTGAGTACCATACATGAACTGGAAATGAAATTAAAGGAAAATGGAATAAGATTGGTCTTAGTGGCATATGGATATGCAGGTCTTGTGGATGTTTCAAGATCGGTATTGTTTATGTACGTAGTATTTATACCTTTGCTAAACTTCATAAATTGTGTTAGATTATTTCTACTGGGCTGTTGGCTCACCCTATATGGGAATACCATTTTCAGGTACAGGTGAGATGCTTCCTCCAAGGCAATAACATGGATGGAGTTTTGGGAAGCAAGAGCTTCTTAATTATGCCTTATGTGTGTATGTTTGTTATTATTAAAGCCAAGTGCTTAAGATGTAATGAGCGAGACTCAATTTGTGTAACCAAGTAATGACTTGGAAACATGTAAGCCTACATGGCATTTAACTGGTTGTTAAATAGTGAACTCTGATATATGAAAGTATGTTGTTTCTCATATTTATTCCGCATATGAATTATCTTTACTGTATTATTTTAGGGGCGTTACAAAATATAACATTTTTATATGTTATAAAATATAATTTTTTACTCACTATGAAATATACATCTATTTTATTCATTATAAAAATATATAATTTTTCACCGTATAACACACCCCATAAATTCAACTTTCAAATATATAGTATAATCGTATATAATAAATAATGACAATTTCCATGGTGATCAATAACAATCACATAATCAAAAAGCACCAAACAGTTAAATATGAGTAATTAAACAAACTCAAATTAAATTAAATTTAAATCACGTGTCTTGAATTAATTCTCACTCGTAAACCAAACATCACTTAATTATATATCAAAGTAGACGCAACAAACTTTATCTCAAGTCATGGTTTAAACACCAAAAACTAAATTTTAAATTCCGCTATAAATTAAATTGAACCCCAATTAGTCTGTGAATTTTCATAAAATAAATACCAATCAATTAACTTCTGAAATTTTTAATCCAACGTGCTAGACTCATATGGGAACAACACAAAAAAAAAAAAATAAAAAATAAATAAAAAAAATAAAAAAATTCAAAATTTTCTGAGAACGGGAACTATATATTCAAAAATAAAAAATAAAAAAAATAAAAACAAAACCGAACTATTTTTACGCAAACTTTTACATAGTTGCCAAATCCGAATATTGCTCAATTAAATTATGCATTATCTATGTTAAAAGAAAAATTTGGATCATTACTATATATTCAAAATTTTATTCAGAATCATCAATTTATGATTTAAATTAATTTTATAAATATAATTTATAATACACAGTGAAATCTCAGTCATACGTTTTGGTAAGTGTCGCGAACCACCCGGAAGTTTTCTTTTTTAATAGAGGATCACAATCATTGAGAAAATATCAACAATTCTAGAAAGAAAGAAATAGCCCCTTGAGATAGTTTTGATTGATTTTTTTAAAATTAAAATTAAATTTTTTACGTGTTTTTTAATTTTTAGTGCTTTTTTTTATAAATATTTTAAGTAAATTTTTTACTTTCTAAATGCGCATGACTTAGATGCATCTAAAAAATAAATTTTTTGTGAAAAAATATTTTAAAATTTTAATAAATATATAAGAATACGAAAATATACTAAATTTTTATATTTTATAATATATATTTTTTTATTTGATAATTTCTTAAAGATTTTTTCATAAATATTATAATTTTTAAGTGTATTTAGATTAACATTTAAAATTAAAATTAAAATATTAAATATTAAATTTTTTGACTAAAAACAAAAAATATGAAAACAAATAATTTAAATTTAAAAAAAATTGACTCAATTTTATGAATTTGCAACTCTGTTGTCAATCAATATGGCTAGAAATCATCTATCAACAATAGTAGAAAGAAAGAAAAAGCATTTGGATACTGTACCATTTGTAACTTTGTGGTCAGTCTAGATGTCTAGAATTTAACTTGATTTTCAGAATGTTCAACCCAATTGGGATTCAATCCTTGATCACATCAAAATGAGAGTGGCATTTTGGGTCAAGGCCAAAACAAATTTCAAGGAGTATTCTGTAATTGACTTTGTTTTTCATCTGCGCCAAATTAGATCAGGTGCTTCGTAACACATTCTTTTACATTGTGGGATTTGGAGGGGTTGTTGTGTGGGGTGTACAGTAGTTATTGTTGTGCAATTAAATCGGCCTATTTCGGAACTTATTTCGATAATTTGAACCGTTCACATTTTAAAAAATATGAATTAGAATATATTTGTAAAAAATCAAGTTAATCGGATATCGTTTATCCATTCATCTACTCACATTTGTATCTATAAAAAGAAATAACAATTGTGATTTAAATTATTAAAATGAATACAAATGTGAGTGGATGAAAGGGTAAGCAATATCTGATTAACTTAATTTTTGTAGGTATGTTCTACTTGATGTATTTTAAAATGTAAATGGTTCATATTATCAAAATGTGACCCGAAATGGGCTCATTTGGCTACACAATAGTGGCTGTTGTGCGGGCCAAATCTTACGTTGTGTTTGGTTGGGAAATTTGAGAATGAATTTGAAAAGAGAAAAAAAAAAAAAAAAAGAAAGTAAAATTAAGTGAAATGTAGAAATACTTTATTCATATTTCACCTATTTTTTTTATTTCTCTTTTCAATTTTTTTTTCCAAATCTCTCAACCAAAATAGAGCTACATGATTTCTTTCTTGGTGCTGCGGATGCGATCTCGGCTTGTAGCTTCGATGTTAGATTTGTACTGTGTTGGGGCTACTCTGGTTTGGGTTGGAACCCCTTCAATTTTGTACTTATTTTGGTGGTGGTTATAAATGATTTGATTTTTCCATTTATGCCAACCTAATTGGGATGGGATATTTCATTTGGTTTAATACTTTTTACACCTACTCTTTTTCCTTTGCTGATATCTTTGATATTTTATAATATCTACCTTTTCGCAATTAATAAAGTTTTCTTTACTGGTAAAATAAATTATATATTCAAAATATATATATATACCTATTTGTGAGTTACATTCACTTTAAGTGTGATTTACATTTATTAACTTTCAATGTACATCATACATTTCATTTCATAATAAATATTGCTGTAATTGATTAAAAAAATATATATGATTGGGTGGACGTTGGTTAATTTTAACTAACTAAATAATGCAGTTACTATTATTGTAGTATGAAATTTCTTATTAGTTGATAATTTCACTTAATTTCATAGTTATTTTCAATATTTACTCAAACCGTGGGCTATTTATATTAGTGATTGGGAGCCCGGATGGGGAATTGTTAATTGTGAATCGTGGAATTCACACCCAATAATTTCTTTTGACAAAAGATAGGCTCGTTTGGGAATTGAATTTTTTAATAAGTTTTAGAAATTTTTACAAAAAAGTGTAAGCAAATAGAGAGAATAGGTTAATTTTTAAATTTTTTAGCTAATTTAGCTACTTTCCAAACAATATCTAAGAAAAACATTCATGAATTTATCTAGAAAGAGATGGATGGTGGAGATTGAATTTCATGTGTTATAGACCTTATTAACAATGAATTTTGTCCACACAATTTAACTTCTGAGTAATTTTTAGATATTTTTTTGGAGTAATTCCATCCCAGTCAGATTATGAAAAAATAATTACATATTCATGAAAAATTTTAAAATTTTAATTATTAATATTTATAAAATTTCTCATTGATTTGAATTTTTTTTTAAAAAAAATTCGACTAATTTGATATTTTCTCTATTTTTTTGTACGCTTATAGAATTGTTATTTCTTTTTGGAAAATTTAAAAAAAAAAAAAAAAAAACAGTCCATAGTTTGACCTTTAAATAAATTTTGAGCTTTTTTTTTTTTTTGTCAATTTAAATTCTAAACTTTTGATTTATTTTTAAACTGAATCTTTGGCCTATTTTCGTTAAGTAAAATAGATTAAAATTAAATATTTTAGTCATTAAACTAAATGAAAATAAATATTTTAAATACTTTATATATCACTACATTGAGTTTAATGATTAAAACTAGTAGTTGACCCGTGCAATGCACGTGTTTTTTTTTTTTTTTTCAAAAAATATTTGATGGTATAATGTGTGTTATAAAAGAATAATTTTAATTTTAATTTAAAATTAAAAATAAAGTATGATTATAAATATTTATTTTAATAATATTGGTGCTATCGTTTTATAAAATTATTATTTGAATAATTATATATATATTAATTTTAGTTAAATTATTTGTGTATTTTGATAATTTTAATTCTATCGTATTATAAAATTATAATTATCATATAATAATTTTGTATGATATATGTTAAATTATAAAATAGTAAAATAAATACTCATTTTAATATTAAAAATAATAATTAAGTTAGAAGAAGAATTAGTAACGTAAAATTGAAAGTAATTCTAACTATTTAATTTTCTTTTATATTCATTTGGAAAAAAAAAATGTAGAAATATAAATTATATAAAATTTATTTAAAAATTAAATATAAATATATTGTAATTGGATTATCATATAATGATTTTATATGTTATATATATATATATATATATTAAATTATAAAATTATAAAATAAATTAAAATATCAACTATATGAAAGAAATTTAACAACGATATCTAAACCCAAAAGAAAAATAATGAAAATATTCAAACGATAGATACATCTCAATGTGTGAATTGATTATAATATGAGTTGTGATTACATAAAATAATATAGAAAATGAAGTATAATTTCATATATAGAATCATTATAAAATTTTAATGATAAATCCATAATATAAAATTAGTATTGGGTATAGAATAATGCACGAAAAAATAAGAAGAAGAAGAAGAAAAAAAAAGGCAATTTAGCATTTAAAAAAATCCTAAGAATTAAGAAGAAAAACATGAAACACAAAATTAATATTGGGTTATTATCTTAATTTACCATGAAAAAAATATGAAAAAGAAATATTTGTCAAATAGAATCCCTATAAATTATGTAAAGTTAATATAATTGAAATCAAGTTTGGGTTTGTGTAGAACTCTATATGTAATTAAGAAAATACGTACTGATATGATTCTCTTAGAAAAAAGTAAATCCTTATAATATGCCACGTAAGTATTGAAAAAACACTACTTTTAATAATATATATATATATATATATATATATGTGATATTATTTTTTAATTAGTTTTAGTTAACGAAAATAGAAAAAAAGTTTTGAAAATAAATCAAAAACATAAGGATTAAATTAATAAATTTCAAAATTTATTTTGTTATAAAAATTAAATCGTGAAATTTAATTATTTATTTATTTATCGGTAATTATTCGTTTCTTTTTTGTTTAGGTGAGTGGAGGGCGTTAAGATCCTCTAGAGTTAATTCCTAGAGTGATCTCTTAGAGTGATCCATCCAAGGACTGAGATTAAACCTCACCAAAACGACGTTGTTTTGGTGCGTAATTTCAAAAAAAAAAAAAAGCTTTCAAAATTCCGTCGCTGCCCAGATATACAAAACAAAACAGAGTGAGAGGGAGAGTGAAAGAGGGAGAAGAAGAAAGAGACGACGCTCCCGGCGCACTGCCGCCACCACCGTCCTGTCGTCGCCAATGCTCTACCGCAGCTGATTGAAGAAAAATACAGGTTTGTACTCCTTCAAAATTTCTCCAATATTTGGGTTTTGATTTGAAAATTTTTGATTTTTTTTTAATATTAATGGTAATACAAGTTTGTTGGTTGTTGAATGTGTTGATTGAGAGATTCTTACATGATTTTTTTGAAATCTATTTCTAGGGTTTTGATTGTTTTTTATTTTTGATTTTTTTTTTTTTGAAATGTACTGTTGTTGCAATATAACTGTGTATGAACTGAGTCAACTTTTGCAATATAACTATTTATATAATCTAATATGAGTCAATAATTGTTTATATAACTTTTGCAATATAACTGTGTTTTGAAATGTATTGTTTTGGCAATATAACTGTTTATATAATCCGATATGAGTCAACGTTTGTAATGTTTTTATTCAGTTTGTATTATTTTGCAAACATAATTTAGTGTTTTTATGCTAATATTGACCACCTATTTATTTTTTAAGTGACTTAGCACATTGAAATGGAACCCAACAATGTTGAGAATGACCGGGGGGGGGGGGTGATTGTGATTGGGAACCTAGAGTTTGCATGACATTTGATACATAACAAGAAGCATATGATTTCTACAATGCTTATGGAGGAAGGCTGGGCTTTAGTATTAGAAGGGGTTATGTAAACAACAGCAAGGAGGGACAAATCACATTAAGGCAATTTGTTTGTAATAAGGAGGGGTTTCGGGTTGTCGACAAGCGAGATCCGTTAACAAAAAAATCCTAGGCAGAAAGTGAGGACTGATTGTCAAGCCCGACTTATCATTAAGTGGGATAGGAATATTCAAAAAAAATTTGTTGGTGATTTAGTTGAACAACATAATCATATCTTTGTACCAGCAGAATGTACTCATATGTTACCATCCCAAAGAAAGATATCTGCTTCACAGGCAATCAAAATAGATTTAGCCGAAAAATCTAGAATCCATCTTAATATTGCATTTGAGCTCATGGGTAATGAGGCTGGTGGAAGGGAGTAGCTTGGATTCACAAAACTAGACCAAAAAAATTATTTGAGAACGAAGAGGCAAAAGAGTTTACAATATGGGGAGGCAGGTAGCATTTTGCAATATTTTTGTGAGAAAACATTGGAGAATCCATCTTTTTTTTACTCAGTCCAATTAGATAACGAGGAGCATATTACAAACATATTTTGGGCCGATGCTCAGATGATCATGGATTATGGGCAATTTGGTGATGTTGTGACTTTCGACATTACTTATAAGTTAAATAGTGCACATAGGCCATTTGCATCTTTTGTTGGATTTAACCATCATCGGGAAACTGTTATATTTGGCTTAGCTTTAATGTATGATGAGACCGTCAATTCTTTTATATGGCTTTTTAGAAGATTCTTAAAGGCGATGTCAAGTAAGGCTCCAAAAATAATTTTTACGGATCAGGATGTTGTAATGGCTAAGGCCAGACCTGTTGTAATGCCTAACACAAACCACCGCCTTTGCACTTGGCATTTGATGCAAAATGCATTAAGGCATGCAAATTCTATCTTCAAGGATAAGAAGGTCAATGATAAGAGGATGAAGAGTGTTTTATCCAAATTTATGTACGGCATTGAGGATGAAGAAGAGTTTACATTAAAATGGAAGGAAATGCTTGACAAATATGAAGTGCCAGATAATCATTGGTTGAAGTTAACATCTGGGGTCAAGGAAAAATGGGGTTAAGGAAAAATGGGGTTGGCCATATGTCAGAAATGCATGGGCTGTAAGCATGAGTAGCGTCCAGCTTAGTGAATCCTTTAATGCTTTCTTAAAGGATTTCATTCAATCTGATCATAACTTAATGCAATTTTTCATGCATTTTGATCGAGTTCTTTGTGAGAAGAGGTACAAAGAGTTACAAGCCAATTATGCTCTATGCCAGAAATTGCCAAGGGTGAATATAAAAGTGAAGATGATGGAGCAAGCTGCAGATGTTTACACCAATAAAATATATGCAGAATTTTAGGATGAGTATCTCAAGTCCCTTGAAGTAAACATTGAAGAAACTGAACATGATGGTGAGAGTACCGTGTATACGGTTATTGATAGTGATGGTGTAAAGGTGAGAAAGGTGAGAGTGGAGTGTGATGGTTCATTGACTTGCAATAGTAGGAAGTTTGAAATGAAGGGCATTTTATGTAGTCATTGTTTGAAGATCTTTAGAGACACCCTCAAGTTCAAAAAGATTCCTTCACAATATATTCTCAAGAGATGGACTAAAAAAGCAAGAGCTGAAAATGTGAAAGATAGGTGTGGACATGATATTAAGGTTGATGTAAGATTGCATCAAACTTCACTCTATAGATCATTGATGGCAATATTCAGAGCAATGGCGTGTAGAGCTTCTGAAAGTGAGAAAACATATAACTCGACAGTAGAGAAAACGGATGAATTAATTGCAATAATTGAAAGCATGTTAAGTGCAAAATGCAATATGCCTTTTTCATATACTATTGAACAAGAAAGCCCTTCCAACACATGCCCCAAATGCTTTGAATTAGATGGTGTAGTGGATACAAATGTAGTTTAACCAAAAGGACTCAAGAAAAGATAGTGCACTAGCAAGGGAAGAAGGCAGACAACAGGTGGTTTGGAGCTTGCGTTGGCAAAGAAAAATAAAACAAGTTCACATAATGCTTCTCAACCTCCCATGTCTGTTGCTCCTCAACCTCTTTCCTTATTTTCAGCGAGTGGTCCTCGATCACCTCCCTTGTTTTCGTCGAGTATTCCTCAACTAGCTCCTTTATTTTCAATAAGTGCTCATCAACTTCCTGCTTCATTCTCGACGAGTGTTCCTCAAGTTAATGCTTTTTCGTCTCAATTTATGTATCCCATATATGATGGAAGTTAGTTTAATAAGAAGTTTTATTATGTCTAGTTGTAGGTCATTGTTACCATTTTAAATTGAATATGTCTTTGTTATTGTTGCAACCAGGTAATATGCCGTTTTTAATGCCATTTGTGTTCCATGCATGTAAGCTATCAAGCATTGCTTAACAATGCAAGCGGTTATGACTCACAAGTCTCGAATAGTCCTGCATGTAGTCAAGTAATTTATTTTTCATCTTTCCACCTTTATTGTGTCATTCATTTTAAGTTCCATTTTGTTTTATGGTTCCTTTGATATAAGAGTATTTTCTTCTTTTTTTTGTAGGTATTACATGGGCATGGGCATGGGCGTGGTCGTGGCCATGGGCAAGGTTGTGCACAATACCGCCAAAACCGCATTGAACTGTACCGAACCGCACATTTTTTCAATTCTAGCGGGTGGAGGCTCTAGGCTTGGCGGGCGATGCAAGTGGCGGTTTCAAAACTCCAACCCGCTGGTCAAACTGACCCATGCCGCCTGTGTACATATAACTCATGAAATTGCTTTGGTAGAGAGAGAAAGAGTTGGTCAATTTGTTTTTAGGGTTTCAAGCGCCTCTCCATCTCCCCTCTTGCTCCTCCTCATTTCCTTGCTGATTGGCGCCGCCGCTGCTCTTGCTAGTTGTCGTCGTTGGCATTTCCAACGCTTCTTCTCCTCTCACCGTTGCTGCTTTTTCCTGATTTGGTATGTGGATCTCTTTATGCTCTCTCTTTATGGTTTATATTTTTGCTATCTCTCTCTAATTTATGTTTTCCCTTTGCTTTTTGATGTTTTCTCTTTGTTCTCTCTTTCTGGTTTATGTTTTCCTTTTGCTCTCTCTCTCTCTCTCTCTTTGGTTTATGTTTTCTCATTCACTACAAGTTCTTCAATTCCTTCCCCAACCCCATGATTTCATACATACATACATACATATGTGTGTGTGTATGTGTGAAATTTCAATGTTCCAAGGTTTTCTTTGAAAGGGTTTGTGTATCAAATTCGTAATTCTATGTATTTACTTTTGGGTTATTATATATATGCATAATTCTTTCTATCTATTTTGCTTCAAAATCAATTGCAAGCTTAAGCTCCAAGTTTTATTTGATTTTTGCCATTTTGTACTGACATACATATATATATATACACATATGATTATCCTCAACCAAGTCAAAGCTAAGTATAAGTATCTCAATCAGTGTTTTTTTGTTGCAATTGAACTGGGTTATTTGACATAATAGTGCTCACTTCTCTTAAGTGATACTACTATGTTCAAATGATATAAGTATCTCTGTCTCTCTCTATATATATAACTAAGAGGTTTTTTATTATTATTTTTTATTTTATAATTTCCCTTTTTGCAAACAAAATAATCAGATAAGTTGGTTATGATTTCTATAGCTATGTTGCTGAGTTATTTGACATAATAGTGCTCACTTCTCTTAAGTGATATTAATCTATTCAATTGATATGGTAATGGGTAATAAACTGAAAAAATGACTAAGAGTTGAATGAACAATTTCAAGTGATAATTGATTCATAGCCATTGACAGTGGCCATGCTTGCTACCCTGTTATTTGGCGAATCCATCGGATTTGTTGGAGCTACAGGCCCTGTGCTTGGTGTCATTGGTCTTCTACTTCTTCAGGTACTTTTATGAGAAAACCCTAGTTTTTTCTCCCTTTATTTCCTTTTAATCTAAATGTTGCATGATTTGGATTCAACTAACCCATATTTACAAATCGGAAACCTTCATAAATATGATGTTGGGTGCTGGTAAAAGAATTGGTCAGCCATTAGAGTAAATATGTATAGGATAGATTTGTCATTAAATACTTCAGTGATGATAATTTGGTCTGAAAATTGTTTTTCAAGTTTGCAAACATTTTGACAATATAGTTTTAGCAATATTAGATTTATACATATATGCAAACAGATTTGTGCATCGGGGATCTTCTTATTTTATTTTTCTATAAAATGTGTACCTACGTTAATTATGACTATTTTAGTTAATTTATAAATTAGATCTTTTTACTCTTTCATTCAAGTTCTGTAATTTGAATTATATTTTTTACAAACCACCAATCCGCCCGAACCGCCAAGGCAAATCCGCCATTATTTGCCAACTGACTGCCGATTTTCAATAAGAAAAATGGCAAATTCTAATGACACTTTTATCAATCCGCCACCCACTGTACGGTTTCTATTTTTCTCTTAAACCGCACTGACCTGCACCGCACATACCTCTAGCT
Organism: Camellia japonica; assembly: GCA_030407325.1. NCBI lineage: Eukaryota > Viridiplantae > Streptophyta > Magnoliopsida > Ericales > Theaceae > Camellia > Camellia japonica. Next base: position 30,846,474 of record JAPPVO010000029.1, on the reverse strand, counting down.
GTGGGCATGGGCATGAGTGTAGTCGTGGGCATGATCATGTGGATCACACGTCAATATCTTCGATTTGATTTTTTTTTTTTTGTTTGATATGGTATTCGTGTATGTTATATTGAAAACCTTTCATGTGTATGTAGAAAACATTGTTGTGTTCTTTGATCATTGGGGGTGAAGATTTAGCTATATTTCTCTTGTTTTGAAATGACAATACAGCTGAAATGTAGCTGAAAATTTGATGAAATGTTGCTGAAATTTTTGTTGGAATGTTGCTGAAAGTGTTGCTGTAATTTTACAAAAATGTTGTTGAAATATTGCTGAAATTTTTTAGAAATGTTGCTGAATTATGGCTGGAATTTTGCTGAATTTTTGCTTAAATTTTTGCTAAAATGTTGTTGAAATTTTGCAGAAATGTTGCTGAACTATTGTTGGAATTTTTGTTGAAATGTTGCTGAACTGTTGTGTAGACACCCCATTTTTTACCGCCCTTACGACTTGGGCACCATCACTGGCACACCCAATGATGAATGTATATGCTTGTTAAGTGCTTGAAAGTCCTTAGTGGAATGCCACAGCTCTGAGCCTCAAAACCCTACAAACCTTGTGCCTTATTTTTGTACCAAAACCCCAACCTTTCAAACTTGAAAAACTTGGGACCTGCAGGCCTATTTTTGTGGCCTGCCGGCCATCCCTTTTGGCTGCCGGCCAAGAGTGTGGCCTGCCGACCAGAATTAGTGGCATGCCGGCCACAAGTGTGTTTTGTAGATATTTTTCTGTCAGTTGTGCCAGCTGTTTGCACAGATGTTTGCATCCACTTACACATGTATGGATGGATATTTCTGAAGAGGTGGCCTATTTTTCTATAATTATAGGACCTCCTCTCATTTTTTTTAGGGTTAGAAAAATTAGAACAAAATTAATTTTCTCTCTCTATAATTTTCTCTCTCTCTCTCTCTCTCACTCTCTCTCTCTCTCTTGAAATTTCTTGAACTTTAGCCTATACACTCTTAAACAAATCTTTTCATCTTTGAGCTGAGGTACTTTTGAGCCTAACTTTAGCTCTTGAGGGTGTGTTTGAGTTGAATTATTGTTTAAAAGTGTTCTTCTCTTCAAGAGGTATAAGGCTTTGCTTGTCTCATTGCTTTAGTTGCTTCTTTTCTTACTGTTTTTCCACTGTTTTTGGGTTGTATAAACTCTTTATTTTTGGGCTGAAACTTGTGGTTTAAGGCCTTAAAGGGTGCAGGGGTGTTTCGCCCTTCTTTTCACCTTGCTCTTCTAGCCTTTACCCTTGTGTTTCCCACCTTTACACTATCCTTTTTTGAGCTTTTAAACCCTAATTTTTAGAGTTATTTCAGTAGCTAAAAACATGTTTTGAAGTCCAAAATTGGAGGGGTTAGCCTCCTTTCCTTGTCTCTTGTTTACTAGCTTGCATAGCTCTATGTTTTAGCTTATTATTCTAGCTTTTGTTAGCTTAATTCCAGCATATTTTAGGACTTATTTAGCACTATTTTAGGACTGTTTTTAAGTATTCATTACTTTTGGGCTTTGTATTGCATGCTTATAGTATAATTGTCCTCATAAGTTTGGTATTTTAGGCCTTAGCCACCATCCTATCTGAGTTGATAATATTTGTTTATGACTTTCCATACTTATGATCACCTTTAATCACCTCTACAACCTCCCTCCTTTCTTAGCTTTTGCTTTGCTTTGCTTTGAAAGTTAGTTCAAACTAGTTGCTTGTTTAAAGCATGAGACTGAGGTCTTGTGCTTAATGGTTTAATCCCTTTGGGGGTTCATTACCAGCGGCATAACACTTCTCTCATGCCTAAAACAACTCTTGGTTTGATACTTGTTTCCATTAGAGGACTTAAAGCTCACTTTTGGACTTAATTTACTAAGGAATGGTTAGTAATTAAAATGGAGTAATAAAATAGGAGACTAAAAATGATGCAAGATAATAACTTGGTTTGGGTTCAATCGGACGTTAATTGAACCCTTGAGTCTTGAGTCGTTTCATACTTGTTAGTGATGTAAACGGTTCAAGAGTCATTGTCAACCACTTCCCTTGATCAATCCATGATAGGGAGGGGGTTTGAGAGTCTTTATTTATTGCATTTATTGAACTTGCACCCTTTGGTTCATAGGCCATCATGCAATGAAATTGCATTCATTGATGGTTTGTGAACCAAGTTTACTACTGCTTAGAGCTGTTCAAATGATAAGGAGAGGTAAGTTGTGCAAACAAACCCTTGAGACTACCTTGTTCCTGCTCTGTTTGCTCTCTGTTGCAGCAGAAAAATCCAGTCATCAGTGGCTAGCAGGCCACCACTTCTAGCCTACTGGCCACCTTTGCAAAACCAAGCAGTGTGCTTTTTCTAGAAAAATAGGGTTGATTTGAGTTAAAAAAATAATGCAAGTGTTATACTGTGCAACAGAGGCACCTGGTAGTAGGACAGTGGCCTTTTCGGGTGAAAATCCGTGCATGCATAAGCACTCCTCGTTTCCCGAGGTGAAGTAGTTAAAGTAGTTAGCTTAATACTTCTCTCATATTATATTCGAGTTGTAATTAGTTAATTTGTAATAGCTAGTTTAATTAGTTAGTTAATTGTTGTAATATTTAATTAGTTAGTTTAGTTAATTATTTCATTCAAATTGTAATTCGTAGTAATTATCTTAGTTGGTTAGTTTACTTGGACGTTCTTGCGTGATGGCGTAATCTTGTAATAACGTGTATGTCTTCCAACCCCACGTCTTTCTCCCTTTATTTAACTACTTATGATGGTTAGTTTAAGGCATCATGTTTCATTTAGCATCTCTCATGCCTTGCATCCATTGTCTTGCATGCATTGAGCTCGGTGCATCATTCTAACTTGCATTGTTAGTCAATACTTCTTTGAATACGTGCTTAGACTGCATGCACTACAAGAAATTGCATTTTTCGCAACGCAACAAAATATGTTGCTAAAAGGGAAAATTCATTGGCAAAGAGTTTTGCTGACACACAAAGCTACGTTGGCAACCCGTAGGCAAAAGTGTGTTGGCAAAAGTTTTTGCCGACGCAATTATCATTGCGTTGGTAAAAGTAATACATTTAGCGACGAACATAGTCGTTGCTAAAAGCCTCCATCCATCGTTGGCAATTTACCTTGCGTTGGTAAAAGTCATTCAAATATGATGATTGTGTGGCACTTTTCGCGACACAAATTTACATGGGCAAAAAATATACTTTTAGCAACAACATATGCGTCGGCAAAAGTAAACTTTTGGCGACACATATACGTCGGTAAATGTTGCCATTTGCCGACGATTTGTTTGTCGCTAAAGCTTTACTTTTGGCAACGACAAACTGGCATTGGCAAAAAATACACTTCTACCAACACAATATGAGTGGGGAAAAGTAACTTTTAGCGACACATTTACGTCGGTAAATGTTGCCATTTGCCAACGATTTGGTTGTCGATAAAGCTTTAGTTTTGGCAACGACAAATTGGCATTGGCAAAAAATACACTTTTAGCAATACAATATGAGTGGGCAAAAATAAACTTTTGGCTACACATTTACCAACAAGTTATTTGTCGAGAAAGCTTTACTTTTTAATAACGACAAATTTGCAGCGGCAAAAATAATTGAAACTCATTTATAATTTTTTAAAAGATTTACAATTTTACAAGAGGCATCCCTCAGGCACTACTATAACAAACTAATAACATTGATATGAAATCACACAAAATACCCCCTCCATACCCTTCCATCCAAAACACCAACAGTTGCCCAAACTTACACCTAATGACAACCCCCATTAATGAAAACCTGATCTATTACAGATTGGACAAAAAGTCCTACACCCTTCCAAACATCAACAACACCAGCAAACATCCAACAACAACACCGCAACACCTCATCGTAACAATCACCATCACAGCAGTATCACCACAGCATCTCAGCAACAGCAGCAACATCACAGCAGCACTAGAAGAATAGCAGATTAGTATAGCAGATCAGCAAACTGATTCAACACAGATCATTGTAACAGGACCGCGGGGGACCTTGCTACAGCTCGGACTCGATTTCGTGTCACGGTTCTTAATCTTGAACCAAAGAGTCCAAATTCGGCAAATCGTTTTGAAAACAGATTTTTTTGAAAGAAGTGCCAAACATGGACTGCTTTGCCAGATACAGAGTCGCCACCTAAATATTTTATTTTTGGGAAATTTAGGAAACCCTGACTCGGTGCCAAAGGCCACGTGTCCGTCATCACCAAAGTTGCCTCGGCTCGGGAACTTGGGTACGATTGGGGAAGGTCACTTCGTGAGCACCCCCGCTCGCCCGGTCAAAGACCGGCCTCTACTAACCATGATATCTTATTTTGAAAACATTGTGAATTCTTATTCCGGTTATTAGCCTAGATTACTATGTGATGCTCGCAGCAAATAAGTATAGACTGGGTCGCCCGAATTGGAACAAAACATTTCATGTTTGTTTGTTTTGAAAATGGTTTGATGGTGCTACCCGCAGGTAGGCTAAGACGCGGATTTGCCACCCTCAGGTGGGCTTAGAAAACATGATTTTGCCACTACCTAGTGGGCTTAAAACAAACGTTCAACGCATTGTCCCAATTCAAGTAACTCAACCTCCACCCACAGGCATTCAAGACAATAATATCACATAAGCAGTTAGCCTCATGGTAAGCATGCTATTCATGGCAGTCACTCACACGCATGCAAGGATGCTAAAGCATAAAACTCACCGAGTACTCCAAGCCAAAACAGAAAACCGATTAGAAATCATGCATGATCCTAGTTTATACAGAAATGCCTAATGCAACAAATGCAAAAATGCAACTATAGCAGGCTCGGCTTTTCTGAACATGGCATATGGAATGCTACAACTAACACGTATTCAATTTGGAATTGAAATACAAATGCAGTTTGTATGATGCGCCGAGCCCGGTGCGTGCAAAACAGATGGATGATGCAAACATGCTGTCATACTGTATGCTAATTGAAATATGCCCTATATCTAACCATCGTAAGCGGGTAAATAAAAGGGAGAAAGAAATGGGGGTTGGAAGACATACATCACACTCACCCACACTTATTACAGTTATGCCCTCGCACAGAGGGTCCGAATAAATATACAGTCCGAATAAAAGAATATTACAGTCCGAAATATACAGTCCGAATAATATACAAATTCCTAATTAATTAACAAATTAAACTAAGAAAAACTGTAAACTGGCATGTAAGCCAGGGGCTGCCTCGCTTCTGATGAATGATGTATGCTGGACTGCCTTTGCGCAGAAATCCACTGGGATGCCCAATTTAGCCTCTGTTTGCAATGTTTCTCGAAATGCGCGCCAGACTCCGAAAAGTTGCTAATTCCTCATTTTGCTGCAACAGAGAGCAGCAAAAGGGCATAGCAATGTATTTCACAGATATATGCATGCCTCGATTCTCATGCCACCAATCACGCATATCGATGCATGATGGCCGAGGAATCGGATTGCACAACTCAATATAGGGTGCAATGCAGATGAATGCTACAACAAAACCTAACTCCATCATGGGTAATCCGGAGTGTCGGTGACTGGGGAATTGAGACCCGTTCCGTCACTCGGAGTACGAAACGTGCCTCGTTTCCCGTGCCCGGGCTAACTCCTATCCCGAACACGATGCAATATGCATGACATGCATGAAATGCAACTAATATGCAATCCTAACATACACGATGCTATGAAAATGAGACGCCTCGAAATGCGTGCCCACGGGCGCGCAAACCAGGGCGATGATCCTAAGACATGAGATGGCGCACGCAATGCAAATTGGACTTACACTAACACGAGTGGACCTCAGCCACGCTCACATAAGAGGCCGTCGGATAAAAAGAAGAGGTGCCTCGAAATGCGTGCACACGGGCGCGCAGACCGAGGCGATGCATACAGAATTCAAAATGACATGGAAATGATATGTAATGAGGCTAAAATGAGATGTCTCGAAGTGCGTGCCCGCGGGCACGCAAACCGGGAAAATGGCATACGGAATGCAACAGGACTAAAATGAGATATGCGATGCAAGATGGACTTATACCAATATGAGAGAGCCTCAGCTACACTCACACGGGAGGCCGATGGATAAAAAAAAAAAAGAGGTGCCTTGAAATGCGTGCCCACGGGCGCGCAAGCCGAGGCGATGGATTAAAGCATGAAATGATATACGAAATGTGAAATGGACTTATACTAACATGAGTGAGCCTCAGCCACACTCACATGAGAGGCCGGAGATGAAAATGGGGTGCCTTGAAATGCGCGCACACGGGCGCGCAAACCGAGGCAATGCGTTTAAGCATGAAATGACATACGAAAATGATATGCAAACATGCAAATGGATTTTCAGCACTTACAGATGATGCAAAACAGTCCGGAAAGGCGGGGAAATGATACCAAATGCCCGGAATGGTCCCGAGATGCGATAATAAGCACCCGGAATGGCCTATAGCCACGCTAAACATGCATGGTTGGCACATGGTATGCAAAACAATAGCAAGGCAGCCCCAAAATAGCATTATTCACAGTACAAAACATGGCGAAATAATGAGCATAGATAGGACAACAATAGCATGCAAAAATACGAGCCAAGAGAGGGGTATTGAAGCAAGTGATGCATACGATGTCCAAATGGGAAAGTACCCTTCTACAACACTGATGAGGGACTCAAAATATGAACATTTACAGTAGATGACATCCCCCAAATCAGTATGCAAACATGGTAAAAATGCTATGCAAGAATGAGGATATATGAGGCTATAACATGAAGTACCCCAAACATTCATCAAACCAACAAAGACCCTCAATGAAATATGTCAAGAAGATCAAAATATGGATATTTTCAGTACTGATGATGGCCGGAAACAGAAGCTAAATAAGCTTAAAAAAGCATGCAAAAATGGGGGTCAAAGAGGGATATAAAGACAAGTATAACATGGAGACCCCAAACAAGATTGATCCCTTCTACAATATTGTATAGGGACACAAAATAAGCTTACTCACAGTTCATGACATATTCCAAAACAGACTGCATGTAGGTCAAATAAATCATGCAAGTTTACGGTAAATTGAAGGAATTGTGAAGCAAGTGCATGATAGAGAGGCCAAACAGGGTTGATCCCTTCTTCAATGTTGAAGAGGGGCTCAAAATATTCCCACTCAAAGTTTACCTTATGCTCGAAAACAGATCATTCATAGGCTAGAAAAAGCATGCAAAAACAAGGGCAAAACATGGATTCAAAGCAACTTGCATATGGAGCATGAAAACAAGGTTGAGCCCTTCTTAAATGTTGAAGAGGGCCTCAAAATAAGCACAATATCAGTTCATGAGATGCTCCAACTCAGATCACACATAGGCCAAATATTCAATGCAAAATAAAGGCACATAAGAGAATATTGAAAGAAGTGTAAGATGGAGGGCTCAAACAGGGTTGAGCCCTTAAACAAAGATGAAAATGAGCTCAAAAGAGGACCACTTTCAGTATTGGTCGGAGCTCAAAACAGTGTGGAAATAGGGTTAAGAAAAGAGGCAAAAAAGTGGTGTAAAAGAGGGATTTTGAGACTTACCCTTGAAGACAAGTTCTTGGCTGCCTTTTTCTTGAAGAAAGTTGCTTCTAAGCCTCTTAAGAACTCCTCCTTGCTGCTGGAAATGGATTGGTGATGGTGATGCTTGGAGATGATGAAGAAAAGGCCTCAAAACTTGAAGAAAATGGAGTTTTATGTATGTATATCCTTTAATCAATCCTTGTAGCTTGTGTTCTTGAGGTGGGAGGACACTAATGTGTGCAAGAGAGGAAGAGAAGAGTCTTTTTTGGAATGGAGGGAAATGAGCCCTTATTTCCCTCCAAATGGGTCCCCCGAATGAGATATTTTTGGGGGAAAATCGAAGCACAGCTGGAGTGCACACATCCCAAGGAAGCTGGCCGGCTAGCCACCTTTATTGGAGGTGGCCGGCCGGCCACCCCCCATGGCCGGCCGGCCAAGGGCAAAAATGGAAAGTGACAATTACTGGCCGGCCACCAAAGGTTGGTGTCCTCCCATGTGTGTACAACAAGACCCTATGGTTGGAAATTGGCAACTCTGAACCAGGAGAAACAACAATCCACTTTTCAAAGAGGGTCAAAAATGAAAAGAAGAATTACTGGTCGGCCATGGGTTTTTAGTGTCCTCCCATGTGTGTACAACACGAATATGTGGTTTTGGCTCGAAGAAAATGGCCCTAGGGTGTTCAACATTAGCCCGGAAGTGAGAAAAACGGGCGCCGGGGGGCGCCGGAAGAGCATAGCAGGTTGCTGAGACAATTGTTGGCCTCCCACCCTCCAGTGATCTTCCTGATGATAAAACAGAGGTACCTGCCAAAAATGAACGAAAACCGATGCAAAACGAAAGCTCGGGGACCAAAACACGCAGTTCGAGGTCCCGAAAATAGGCTGTAAGCACCGAAAGTGGTGTTTGGCCACGAAGTGGGTATCTAAGACCCCAGTGTCCCTCGAAAAGGAGTAAATGAGATGCATGCCAAAAACCGGAGGAATCGGAGATGGTTGGGTGGTCCCGAACCGAGGCACACGGCCTGACGGCTCCGAAAACCGAGAACCGGGCTCCGAAATGGGCAAAATGGCCAACGGCCACGAAAAGTAGCCCACGGCCACCGAGAGATGATCTACTAGACCTCTCCCTCCCCTCAGGAAAGAAAACAGAGAAAACCGAGTCTGGTTCGCAAACCGAGGCAAGGCACAGAAGAGGGTTCGGAAGTCCGGAGGCAGGGCGCACGGCCGCGACTCTGAAACTTCTGAACGAGCACGATATGCAACATCACCGAGCGCTCAATCGGTGACGTCTGAGTCTTAAGGCTGGTAAAAAATGGGGTGTCTACAATCATCACCAGTTCAGAAAACCATTTCAACTTAGCAACCCAAACAAAATCATATAACCAAATCAGAATTGACGCAGCAGTTTACCTCATTTACCAGAATATTCAGAAAACAAATCAAACAAAACCAGCAACAAAACTATACAAAATGCTCAGAAATCAGTTTACCATGTTTGTCATCCATCAATTGTTCAAACAGCCATCAAAACTATACAATTCTTAGTAACTTTTAAGCCATCAGGTTAACAGAAGTTAAGTAAAAATTCAAACTAATTCACTGGCTGTCATGTTTACACTAGGAGAGTGAGTTATATAAAAACACTCAATTCAAGTACACCACATACCAGAAATCCCTTGTGCATTGGCAGCATAAGTAGGCAGCATAAGTAGGCATCATTTTCCCATTTGCATCACCAATACAATACATTGATCTGCAGAAAAACCAATACAACACTTGAAACACATCTTAACAAGATTCTATTGCACCACAAAACACTTAAAAACTACATTATGGGTTTAAATTACAGTCTTCCCTTGTTTTAGACTAGCGTATGCCCGTGCCTGAAGGCACGGTGTAAATAATATTAGGATTATAATATAATTGTAATCGCAACACTATTTAAATTTAAGATTAAAATGCAATTATAAAAATCTATTTAATAGACTACACTCTACAATTCCAAACAAATCAAATATAAAAAAAATGCCAGTTCACCATGCCTTCAAAGGGATTAGGAATACGCTCCTATTACAGTTAGTGAAGTTCTGCATCCCCTCTTCATTTGTGCTGGATGGGAACACACATTATTGAGTAGAAGAACCCAATGCCTTCAAGTTTCTTGGAGAATAAGTTATTAATTTCTTCACATAAGAAATGGTGCAGAGTCCAAAAAATGATCCACCTTCCCCATTCCTTTTTTCTATGCAAGAAAAGAAGAATGTGGGACAATGGATAAGCTAAGTCTTCAGTTTATATTTGGCAAAGGAAATCTTTGGTTTACAATTGAAAAGTAAATTCAGATTGTTTTCTCCACAGCTAAAAATGCAATAAAATTTGTGCGTAGAGAAAAAAAATTGTGCCTGATTTTGAGATAACAGAATTGATTGGAGTTTATCCATGGTTTCTCAATTCATGCTCTGTGATTTTTCACGAAAACTTTGTTTGCTTTATTTCAGCCCTCTTTGATTGATTCCCTTTAGCTAAGATTTGTCTTGTTATCACCCTTCTCTCTCCACTTGGCTAAGAAAAGAGGAATTCTTTACAGCTTGCACAGCTGCTGGAAACTATATAACGTTCTGCAACTTAAGTTCATAAAAATTGGCCCATGAATTGGATCACTTAAAGTTTTACTACATAGGCCACATTTGGTTTGCTCTAATTTAACTCTGAGGTACTTAATAAACCCATATTCCAAGGGCTAGTATATGTAACTAATTACAAATTATTTAATTTGACAGTTCTTCTGGGTTCAGCATTCTAGTAGCTTCATTATCAAATATTTCAAACAAAAATAAATCATAAGTTAGATCATCTCCAAACCTTTAATCAAACCTATATCAATTTCAAATTTCAAATTTCAAATTTTCATAAAAATCACTCAAAACACCCTCCAATCCTTGACCCAAACTTATACCAAATTGAGTGAGAAGAACAGTTGTGATAGAGATTACCATACCAATTTGAGTATTGCTGCTACAGCTATTAAAGGTGGGTACCTTGAAGGAATCACCTTGTGAAATTGCTTGTTTCCAAAACCAGGCACATATAGACCGATCAACCCGATGTCGAGTGAGCTGTTTCTCAAGCATTACCTCCCTGCACAATACCCAAATCACCAAAAAATTGCCCTTCTTATATTCTTTCAACTCAAAACCCATTAATGATCAAGAACAAAAGAGAATTCAACAGTAACCCCAACAGTAACTGTTCTGTCTAATGCAATGAATCAATGCTTGCATTGAAAGGTACAGACACTTGGTAACTTCATTGTTAAGCATTCAAATATGATTCCCACAACACATTCTTCTTCCTTCTTTTGAAAGGTAAATGATTGCCAGGGAAACTTCTCTGTTAAGATTCCCACACTACAAACACTGCTTTTAATGTAAAAGGCATCTTTTGATTTCTAATCAGCTGAATTGCAAGAACAAAAACTAAAAAGAAATCAAATGGACAAAAGACACACACCATCTTACAGTTATATTTTGCCATGGTCTGGTATAAATTGATTGAGCCGATCAAATTGTTATCAAAATAGCGCAAAGGGTAAATCACACTCTCACCAACAGCTTTAAGCCCTGCAAAATGGATCACACCATCACAGAAAACATACCAACAAAGTTCACACAAAATACTATGGCCTTCATCTTACAAAATATGGAGCCATCAAGGTTGAGTCGTACACTATAAAAGAGCTCGAAAGCATCCAATTCACAATTGATGATTAAGATGGGCACAACTCTCAATCTATGATTCAATAAGACAAAAACTTCGCATAATTTATCAGTGGCCTTTTACACATGATTGATGAAAAAGACCATCAAGGAATATTTTGGTTCTACCATCATTCATTAATTACAGCCAGTTGAAAACATCATAGAGAAAAACACAGGTAAGAAAACCATTTCCCCAGCAACACAAACCCAATCAAAACAGCAGAGGAATATTTTGGTTCTACCATCATTCATTAATTACAGCCAGTTGAAAACATCATAGAGAAAAACACAGGTAAGAAAACCATTTCCCCAGCAACACAAACCCAATCAAAACAGCAGAGAATAGTTTGTACACAACTTGTGTGTGTCCACTATATACATGACAATACAACAGCAAGAATCCATTATATAAACCCCTGTATTGACCTGCCTTCTATTAATTCATTTTTCAGATGTTTATAAGTAAATAAAAGCAAACAATCCAAGAACAAAAGTAAAGCTTAGATAATCAAAACATCAGGCATTGTGCACATCTTCACTAAAACATGAAAATATCAGTCCAATGAACCCAGAATCTAGAAGTTGGGATTAATCTTCTGTTTTGGGGTTTGAACAGACAGCCACAAAGAACATCAATTTAAACCATAGAGACAAAATAAAAATAGAGCAGATTGTTTGAAGGCCAAATATGGATTTCTTAATCAAATTTTTTTCACATGGATAAAATTAGTAAAAAATAATTGAAAGAGATAAAGACAAATGGATCAAAGCTCCAAAAAATGTAATTAATTAATCAAATTTAAAGAAACAACTCTGTTCAACAAATGTGACTTATCTTTGAATTTCATTAAATTGAAACCTCCATTACAGATATGACATAAAACCCAATAACCCAAAACAGGAAATCAAAACAAAGATAAATACATATATAAATGTATATACTTAACCAAGTACATAAAAATGTATATACTCACCACAAATTTAACAGCAAGATGAAGAACTTCACTATTAAAAACAAAACAGGGCATCTGAGCAGTGACAAAAACACACAAGCATACATATACTGATATACATAAAAGAAACCTCAAGAGTAAATGTTATATAAACAAAAAATAAAAATTATACAAAAAAAAATTCTATAGAATGATGTGAGTGAATTTTAACCTTTTAAAACCCTTCAAGATGGGGTCTCATTGCATCATTCTAAAGAGGCATTTTGTATAAATAAACATTGTAATTTTGCATTATTCTGATAATTGAGTCTCAATTATCCATTAAAAAAAAACCCTAAAACTTTGGAAGAGAGAGATGAAAGAACATTTAATCAGTTCAGTTTACAATTGAAAGCAATTGAAATCAGAAAATCAAAATTGGAATTGAAAATCTGTTTAGAAATTGGAATTGAAATCAAAAAAATCAGAAAATGATACCACCCATAATGATGAGAATTCAAACAATTTAACAAAGGTACCTGCCGAATTGAAGTCCACTTGAAATGTGTAGCATTCAAAGACTGGCTTTGAATGTAAGAATGACTAACCTTTCCCCCTTCTCCAATCACAACTTCTGTAACTGAATTTGCCCAATAACACTTCTCCCCTTGAATCAAACTTACACCAAATTGAGCAAGGTCTGGAGATTAGATTACCTAAGTGATAATTATCAACATGGGTTTATCAAATCTAGAATATATTTTCCAGCTAGACGACACTCATCCAACTTCAATGGATCTTCAGCAGGTGTTGAAGAGCTTTTTGGAACCAAAGAGAGTAAAGAAAACAATTAGCCAAGAAAGATGTGCAATAACTGCAATCTAAGTGAATAATGCAATAACATTGCTCTACCTATAAGGGAGAGACATTCCCATTGCCTCAATAGCAGAAGCCATGGTATTCGCCGTGTACATCCCACCACAAGCCCTTGCTCCAGGGCATGAATTACGAACTACATTCTTCATCTGTTCATCATTTACAGAACCACTCACATATTCCCCATAAACCTACAAAAATGATCAAAAGAGAGAAATAAATAAGTTCTACAGGTAGCATCTGGGAAATCAGTGAATCTGCCATAGTGAAACACGTGTTTTTAGCAAAAAAAAGTCTAAAATGATACCATGTTTTCGCTAAAGAGAGATTTTCAAATGAATCATATATTTCCAAATGCACATTTCACTTGATATAAGTAGGCCTTTGGTAGCTCATGGCTATCTACTGGTCAAATCCCTTATCCGATGACAGTGCAGTTTGCGTCATGAGTGTCACACATAATGCCTCCAATTCAGTATTGAATAAGCTTTAAATCACTTCCAGTGACTACTGTAGCTCTTTGGTATTGTGTGATGAAATTTAGTAGTACGTGCAATGCCTAAAGGATTATATAGAGTTTCTTCTTCCTCCCTTTCTTTTTTTTTTTTTTATTCTAATTTTTTTACTCTTTCAAGTCATTAAGAGCCATAACCAAACCTTATTATGCCTCTACCAATATCCAAACTTCATTTAACAAACCTAAATAATCTAAAACTAGCCAGGATACTGTTAACAGAACCCAGAACAGCCCTAAAATTTACCTTGTTTCTTTAGACTTCAAAATCCTAATTCCTTTGTTACATCCGTTATAAACCCTAAAACCCTACAGGCCTAAAATCCCATCAATAATGTTGTCCTACATCAAAAAAAATAGTGAAGATAGCAATAATTTAAATTCAATTCAATACTGCTCTAAGAGAAAAAGAACTATGATAATTAACAGATGGATAACAGTCATTTGATCCAAATTAAAATATCTTGTACCATGAGAAAATAGATCACTGACTGCAGCATAACAGTGATATGAAGCTTTCAATTTTTCATCAAAATGTTCATCATATTCAGCATATTTCGGAAATTTTATATAAATTGAACACTTCATCTATAACAACAAGTTTCTGGACAAAAATTTGCTCACCTGCTCCATGTACTTCCACATGACATTCAAAGCGAGGAGATTTCTTCCCATGAATTCCTAAATAAACAAATGTACATAAAATATGTGAAATGGAAAAACATGGTCTCAAAATGACTTCAAGGGATCAGAGTAATAAACAGAAGATGACAAAGCAAAAAATCGAGTCACATTGACATCAACTAAGCCACAATTGACACATTAATCAATATGTAACTCTGAAAAACTTTAAACAACATTCAAGAACCTCCAAACGACAGAAGTTCCAGAATTTCACCAGAAAATTTTACAAAAGAGAGAATGGTGCATAGTAGTGAAGCTCTTGATGATAGAATATGAAGGATAAAACTGATTTCGTTCCCAGAAAAAAGATTCCTAAACCAAACCAAAACCATTAAATAAGTGAAATCATTCATGATGTTCCCCAGACCCTATTATTCAAACTGGCTTTGAGAATTGACAAAACTGTGTAATAATTTGTCAGTTGTAACAATTTGTGTTATTATAAAAATCTAACCATTTGATCAAAATCAATCAAAACAATAGATAATATCAACCTACGTAGAATATTTATACACTTTTCTTGGTTGTTTGAAACTTATACATTTGGCTGCAAGCTATTGGTGGGTAGCACTTATGATGACACTTTCAACAAGAACAAAATTATTCATTTGGTTATAGCAAGGGCTACACTGAATTAAATTATCAGCATTTTGATTTTCGCTAGAATATTGTTGATAGACTGCTTTAATGATCAACCTGATATGTATTTAAAATATTTCAGAATGGATTCATAATCTTGCCAAAGGGAGAACTTGAGATTCAAGAACATACGAAGTGGTAAAAGCATATTAAAAATAAAATTTAAACTGCATGCTTCTGTAGAACATTAGGGGTCTGTTTTCAAGTGTGAACAAGAGTCTAAAGGACACTATGTATCAAGTGTAGGCCATTAATATAGTGGCCTCAATTTTCAGAAAAAATGGAATGCATTGATTGCTGGTCATCTTCAAATGGGGGCACTGAATGTTTGATTATTTCAGTTACAGCTCTCCTGTTAATTTTGTTTTCATGGCCTTGACATGTTGGTGGGAAAGCTTTGGTCCACCACTACAAATTTTGATGTTCATAAAAATAATTTCCTTCCAAGTCCATTTATGATGATACAGCCAACGCAATGGCTGTGCGTGTGTTATAAGTGAGGGTGTCAAGAAATTGGGTTATATTTGTGGACAATCATAATTTTCATAGTTGAAGCTTCAGAATGATGAATGAGTTCTTCCCCCCCCCCTCCAAAAAAAAAAATACTACACTAATCAATGTAAAAAGCCCAATGCCTGAGAATATTCATCGATTATTTCATTACTTGTCAACTAAAATATATAAAAAAAACAAAATAAAATAAAATTTTAGCAAATGTAAAAATACCAAATCTGTAAGAGCCAAGAAAGATTGGAATCAGAATTCTGAGAGAACCCTACACAGAAAAAAGGGGAAAAAATTAGAGAGAAGAGGATTTTACAAGAGGGACGATTTCAGAGAGAGAAAATACGGTTTCAGGAGAGGGAGGGTTTAAAAAATAATCAATTGAGAGAGAAATACCTTCAGATTTTCTGATTGTTCTTCAAATTCTTTTCTCTTTCTTTGTTGGATTAGGGTTTTAGGTAGAGTGAAATTACCCACAGCCACTCCAATCACACCGCCAACTACACCGAATGCGAGAGTGAGAGCGAGAGAGAGCCGAAACAAGGGTTTTAGGAACAAGGAAGAGAAGAGAGAAGAGATGAGAAGAGTGCCTTACCGTCCAATTAGTCTTGCCGCCGCAAAGATGAGAGTACCATTTGCCTCTCACAGCAAGATCCTCTCTCTGTTTTGTGTACGTCGACACAGCGTATGGCTTTGAAGAACCTCCAAAGGGCTTTCGGGACTACCGTGTTTGCCTCTCAATCTCCACCGATTCAATTGATAGTAGAACTTTGAAGAACAAGGGTTTGAAGAACCCTTTCCCCTTCCAACCAATTCACTGTCTTTCTTCTCCCTCGGCTTCTTCTATGTTACCTATGATTAGAACCCACTATCAGTGTCTTGTAGGTCGTCGATGTGGTTTGGTGAAAAATCAATTTTATTGTAGTGTATGACCTAAAAGATAAAATTATATAAAAATAACAAGTATATTTTTTATTTTTTCACCCAAATTTTTTATTATATAGTTTTTTAGGAAAAAAAAATTAAACTAATTTATGAAAATAAAACCAAATATAAAATCACAATGAAAAGAATCTGAAAATAAAACCAAACATATTAAAATTGATAATCTAACCACATTCTTTAGAAAAGTTTAAATTAACTCAAATTAGCCATCTCAATTTAAGAGTATGTTTGGCCTTGATGGGTTCATTTTGTGATCTAATTCAATGATCACTTTGATTTTACAATTCAATAACTAGAATATTTAAAACTCTTTCAAAAGTTTTAATAAAAACACAAATCAATTTTTAAGAGGGAAATGTCGCTGATCTTTACCTGCTCTACCCAAAAAAATAAATAAAATAAAATAAAATAAAATATTAAAAAAATTAAAAATAATTTCAGAGCAATAAAAATTAAAATTATATTTTTAAAATTTTAAAAAGTATTTATGACCTAAAAGATTAAAAAAAAACAAAAAAAAATTTAGATTTGTTTTTTTTTGATAAAATTAAAAATAATTTGAAAGCAATAAAAATCAAAATTATATTTTTAAAATTTTAAAAAGTATTTATGACCTAAAAGATAAAAATATACAAAAATAATAAGTTTTTTTTTTCACCCAACTTTTTTTTTAGTTTTTTAGGGAAAAAAATTTGAAACTAGTTTCTGAAAATAAAAACAAACATATTGAAATTGATAATCTAACCATATTTCTTTGAAAAAGTTTAAATTATCTCAAATTAGTCATATCAACTTAAGAGTGTGTTTGGGCTCAATGGGTTCATTTTGTGATCTAATTTAATGATTATTTTAATTTTACAATTCAGTAACTAAATTTTTTAAAACTCTTTCAAAAATTATAACCAAAAACACAAATCACTAAATCACATCATTCCACTAGCAAAACTTTTACCGACGAATAGTGTCATCGTCGCTAAATGGTTAACTCTTTGCCCACGCCAACTTGTCGTCGCCAAAAGTAAGCACACTAATAGCAACGCTCATTGTGTTGCTAAAACATAAGCCTCGTAGGTAAAAGTTTTGAAATTTTGGCACCAACCAAAAAATTTGGCGTTAAAATAATGTTATGCCTTTTTAGCGACGACAACAAATTGCGTCGGTAAAGGTATACTTTTACCAACGAAATTGATCACTGTGTCGCCAAAAGTATACTTTTGGCGATGAAAAATTGACGTCGTCGCCAAAAGTAGTCGCCAAAAGTGCAATTTCTTGTAGTGATGCTATCAAATTGATTCATACGCCATATTAGTAGCCGAGCCTAGTAAATTGCATATCGCATGTGTTGCATTAGCCATATTGCATTAGTTAGGATCACGCATTTTTCTAACTCTTTCATCTCTTTGGCTCGGAGTACTAGCTGAGCATTTTTGTGCTTTAGCATATTGCATGAATGTGATCGTTGCCATGTCTAGCATGCTTGCCATAAAGCTAAGTGCTTAATTGATAAATTACTTGAATGCTTGTGGATAAAGCCTAATTGCTCGAATTGGAATAATTTGAGTAATGGACAAATGCGATTACTTTTTCAAGTCGTACATATTCGAAACAATTTTCAAACAAACATGAATCAAAGTGTTCCAAGTTTTGCAAAATAGTCTATACTTGTGTGCGCGTCACATAGTAATTGTTAGACTTATTTATTTTGATGATTTATTTAATTATGTTTTAATTTATTTCAAAGAGAAAAATAAAATCTAAAATTTATTTTGATGATTTATTTAATTATATTTTAATTTATTTGAAACAGAAAAATAGAATCCAAAATTTATTTTGATGATTTATTTAATTATGTTTTAAATCCAAAATTTATTTTGATGATTTATTTAATTATGTTTTAATTTATTTGAAAGATAAAAATAGAATCAAAATTTATTTTGTCACATTATTTCTTGCCTAAAACTTTTATCCTAAATATTGTTAGAATGTATTCAATATTTCATTAAACCAGAGGTTCAAACAGCCCAAAACAAAGGTTCAAACAGCCCAGCACAGCAGCAGACCAAAAGGTTCAAACAGCCCAGCACAGCAGCAGACCAAAAGGTTCAAACAACCCAGTACAACAGCAGTTTAAAAGGTTCAAAAGGTTCAAGTAGAAGGTATTCAAATTTGTAATGATGGAGTGGAAGATATTCAAATTAGTAATGATGGAGTGAAAGATTTTTAAATTAGTAATGATGGAGTGGAAGATATTCAAATGAATACAACGGCTATAAACAATTATAAATTCAAATGAATACAATGGCTATAAACGGCTATAAGTTTCATTATATATACCAAAGCCTCTAATGTAAACAAGTTACAAAAAAAACCAGAAAATATTATTTGATCTATAATCACTCACATCTATTCTCTGAAAAATTCTCTGAGAAGTGTTCTCCAATTTTTGTTTACATCCTCTTTCAGAAATTATACATTAAGACGTATAGCTTTAAGCCTATCTTTCCTGTGTGAGGATATAGCGACCCCGGTCTTTTTCCCATTTGATTATTGTATCCGGACTTACGTTCCGTGGATTCCGCTGTTATATTTGTTGTTATTGTCCTTTAATTCCTTATTCTTGGGTTATAGGATGTGTTTAGCAGGTTGGTCGCAGATTGGTTGGGTTTAGAAACCAAGTCTGCATGTTCAGTTTTTGGCTTGGTCGCTCGAGCGAGCTTCTCTTCGCTCGAGCGAGGTCTTCATTTTTTGGTTCTTCGCTCGAGCGAGCTTTCCTTGGCTCGAGCGAGAGATTGCGTCTAGTACTTAGACCTGATAGATGTGTTTCTTGGCTCGAGCGAGCATTTCTTCGCTCGAGCGAGCGAGGTGTATGTTTTCGAGTTCTTCGCTCGAGCGAGCATTTCGTCGCTCGAGCGAGCTTCTGGGTTGCAGACCTGAAGCATCGAGTTTTTGGCTCGAGCGAGCTTTTCTTCGCTTGAGCGTGGATTTTTGTTTCTGGTCGCTCGAGCGACCATGTCTTCGCTCGAGCGAGCCTGTTCAGTTTAAATACGCAGAAACAGTTTTAAATCATTTTTTTTACAACTTTTTGATCCAGAAACCCTAGTTACGAGTTTTCTCTCTCCCAACTCACCTTCTCTCCTAGGTTTGATCTAGTTAGGGTGTGTTTTTACCCTAGTTGCTTTACAAATAAGATAGAGGAGAGTGAGGGCTTTCATGTAATCTGAACGGTTATTGATTTGGAGCACTTTGGAGTTTGGGCTATCATCTCCGTCTTCTTCTTTTTGGGTTCTTGCTTCGAGGTAGGGATTTCCTACTCCATTTATACGCTTTAATCCTAAGTGTTGGTATTTTGGTATGTGGGGGTAGTTTGGTAATTTTGGGAGAAACCTTAGGGTTTTGGCTTAGATTAATCTGTATAATTAATTTAAGGGAAAAATGTGGAATTGGGTTTAATTCATGAAGTTGGGGAAATTATGAGATTAATGATATAGTTGGGTAGTTTAAATACTTACCTATGAGAATGTTGATTTTACATTTATTGTTGTATTTATTTCTTGTTTAGAAATAACTGTTTTGGGCTATCGGTGGAGGATAGTCATGATTGTTGTAGACCTTGCATGTGGCTTAGGTATAACTGGAATTAAGTCACTTATGTTGACTGTTGAATTAATACAGAACATTACTTGTATTGATTATGTGTTGTATATGGCAATTGTGTGTTTCATTGCATATGCATGTTGTTTGGAGAAGATAGGGGATGAACTCCACGGTTTAGGGGAAGATAGGGGATGTACCTCTAAACCGGATTTGTTGGGAGGAGATAGCGGATGGACTCCAGTAGCATCACTCATATGTGTGCTTATTGCTATTTGTTGTTGATATGATACATCATTATAATGTGTATCAGTTGGAAGTATGGAAGTGTTGTGGTTTGAGCTTTAGTCTCATTTATTTTTGTGACATCTGGATCACTATTATAGTTGGCCAGGTTCTGAGCCATAATGATATAATTGGAAAGTTGAATAAATATTGGAAAGTGAAAGGTGTCATAGACAATATGTCATAGACAATGTAGACATTCGTGTCATGAAATTTGAAATTGATTATCTTGTGTTAACCATGTATCGAATGCTAATGCTTTAGTTAATTCTTATGTTTGGTTTAGTATTTTTCTACTGGGCTGTGGCTCACCCTATATGGGAACTTCATTTTCAGGTTCAGGTGGTTCACTACCTCCAAAGACTTAGCTTGTGAGGATTTGGACTTGAAGACCTGTTTGCTTTATTTTATTTGTTTTATTTGAACAACTTGTAAACTTTCAAGCCTAGGGCTTTATTTGTTTTTGAGTTAGAACTCATGGAATTGTGTCCAAGTGTTGGCTTGGCAAGATGTAAGCCCATAGGGCATTTATTTTGATGTTTTATTTCATGGTACTCTGATGAATGGAATAAGATACTTTATTTCCTTATAATTCCGCATGTTAATATTATGTATTATGGGTTTATTTTTGAGGGCGTTACAGAGGATTACAGAAAAATTAGAGTCTCATTTTTATATCTATCTTTGAGAGATAATTCTTGTAGCTTTCTGTGAAAGCAAAAATACCTTCTTTTCAACCTTGTAAGAGTGTAGTACACTCAGTGTTCATGACTTAGAAAGTCTGTGTAAAATCTGTGGAGGATTGCTCTATCTGTGAAAAGGTTGCTAGCTCCCTGTGAAACTAGAGTATAGTGGAAAATCTCAAGTGAAACTTGAGGTGTAGACGTAGGCTGAGTTGAAGCCGAACCACTATAAATTTGTTTGCCTCTCTCTCCCTTATCTCTTTATTTTATTTTAAATTGCCATAGCTATATTTCACATTTTTATTGTGCTAAAATCATTAACTGACATAGTTGCTAAGACACTTGTTTTAATTATTTTTATTTCATTAATTATATTTATCTATTGTGCTAGTCATAATTTTTATTAGGGTATTATTAATTTTAATTGTAAAAACCTAATTCACCCCCCTCTTAGGTTGTCTTTTGGGTAACAATTGGTATTAGAGCCTGGGGCTCTTGTTTAGATTTAACAATCTTGAGTTTTTGATCCATAGCAACCATGTATTCTACTTACTCTACTGTAGGACAAGCTAGCAATAGGCCACCTCTCTTTGATGGTAGTAATTACATTCATTGGAAAGAAAAAATGACTTTGTATCTTCAAGCTACCAATTATGCTTTGTGGCTCATTATCACTAAAAGTCCTAAAATCCCTACCAAGGTAGTAGACCATATCAGTGTGCCTAAACTTGAGGATGAATTTGATAAGCGTGATTATAAACTCCTTCAAGCTAATACTAAAGCCAAGCTTATTCTTGTGTGTGGATTAGATGTAAATGAGTACAATAGAATTTCTGGGCGTATTACTGCTAAAGAGATTTGGGATAAACTTGAAATCACCGATGAAGGAACTAGCCAAATAAAAGAGTCTCGGATTAACATGCTTATTCATGATTATGAATTCTTTACTATTGAATCATTTGAATCTATTTCTGAGATGTTTTATAAATTTACCAATATTATTAATGCTCTAAAATCTCTTGGTAAATCTTATACTAATGGTGAGCTTGTAAGAAAAATACTTAGGACTTTGCTAAATGAATGGGAAGCTAAGGTTACAGCTATCCAAGAAGCAAATGACCTAACAAAATTAGGCATTGAAGAACTCCTAGGCTCACTCATGGCTCATGAACTTTCAATGATGGATGGCAGCAAAAAGGAAGCCATTTGGGGAGAAAATGATAGAGTAGCCAACCTGTGTCTCATGGCTCTTGGAGAAGAAGAATCCACTCAAGATGAGGTAATTTCTAATTATGTAGAACTTGAAAGTGTTTTCAATGAATTACATGACATATTTAGAAATGTTTGTGTTACGAATTCTAAATTAAAGAAATTAGTTACTTCTCTTTCAAATGATGTGAGTGTTTTAAAAATGGAAAATGCTACTTTGAAAAATGACTTTACGTCTATTGCCAATGAGAAAAACATTTTGAAAAACAATGTTGAGGATTTAAACAAAACTCTTGAAAATTTTGTAAAAGGAAAAGAAAACCTCAACAAGCTTCTTGGAAATAAAAGATGTGTTTTTGACAAAGTAGGCATTGGTTTTGATCCTTCTAAACCTTTTATGAGATTAAATATTCTTGAGACTAATTCCCATGGACCCAAGAAAGTATGGGTACCAAGAAAGAAATCAAGATATTTTGTAGGTGGAATCTCAAAGAACACCAATGACTTCGAGAGGAAATGCACAACATGAGTGTTCAATCTAAAGAGCAAAATCAGGTCCTACAAGAAGAAGGATGATGAAATGAAAATCATCAAGATGAACGAAAGAGGTAAATGAAGGTATAACTCCTAACACATCTTTAAGCTTAAAGTTCTATATTCTTTAAGGTGTGATTTGTGTACAATAGGTTGTGTCTAATCATTGCTTCCATGTAATCTAATTGTACTAAGTTTGCTAAGTCATGTTCTGCTAGTTTCTTTCAAACATTCATTGAACTCAAAAATGAGAATTATATTATTTTGATGAATGCCTATTAGAATATGAGTGATTCATATAGTCATTAACATTTTATATCATGTCATCCATTGCTATGAAAAAGAGATAAGAAGTAATAAATTTTTTTTGTGAGCATACTTTTCACATCTTATATATGACTTCATACTAATATGTTAATTCATTTTTGAGTCATATCTTTGTAGAATCAATTTTGATGTCATAGCATATTTTTGAGATGTGTACTATTTATTTTTTGAATTCTATATTTGTGATCTCAAGAATATACTCAATATGAAAATTCCATGCTTATATGCTTTACATTGGAATATTTGAATTAGTTATGAAATTCCTTGATTATGATCCATCAACAATGTTTAAATGAAAAGAAGTATCATACGTTTGTAGAGACATTGCATCTATCCTATTGAATATCTTTTGAATATGGATTATATTGGCATACATCTCATGAAATGCTTTTGATTGATAAATTGTTGAATTAATTGTTTATAACATTCATGTTGTGTTCCATATTAAGTAAAATGTTTTATCACACTTGAGTATCTGGATTGAATTGATGAAAATGCTTCTTGATAATGTTATGTGATTAAATGATATTGTTGCATCACTTCTTAATAAAACAAAGAGCATAACACTATTTTCTTATGCATATTATGCCATGTGCTACAACTTGAAAATTCTGAAAAATAGCATTCCAAACTCTTGTTTGATCATTGAATTATTTTTCACCTTTTGAGTTTGTGATAATGTGCCTGTTTGGTGCAGCTTAAAAGCTGCTTATTTCAGCTTTCAGCTTAATTTAAGCTATTTTGATGTGTTTGGTTTAGCTTATAGCTTATAGCTTATAGCTTTTTAGAAGTCAGAAATCAGCTTATTCTTTGAGTGGGGCAGGAGATGCTTAATTTATAAGTCAGAAATCAGCTTATGTTCATAGTTATAAGCTATAAGCTATTTAGGCATAAGCTATAAGCACTTTCCCACAGCTCTACCAAACAGGGCCAATAAGTGATTTGTGCTGTATTTTTATTGAGTAATAGTGATTGTTCTATGAATGCTATATTTACACAAAATCATATTAGAAAAGGGTAACACCAACTTAGGGGGAGAAATCATTTTGCTAACATACTTGTTAAACCCTTTTGAGATAAACTCCTCATGAAAGAAAATTGAAGATTGAAAAGCTTCTAACTCATGAACCAAAGGTATGCCTCCTACACTCTCTTAAGCTTTTGAGGTAAAAATTCTATCTTATATCCTTTGAGCTAATACTGTTATTACTTTGATATGAAAAAGATTGATTATGCTTCATATGATTTGCAATGTTTACTCTTTGATGATGCTCTTGCCAAAGAATCATGCATATGCTTAAATGTGTGCTATATATCGAAATTCGTAATTTTTCTTGGCATATGCATTGTTATACCTTGAACATGCTTCATTTTTTGGAATTACATTATGACCAGTCATGGAAAGTCAGAACTTTTAACAGCGGATCTTGTGCATCGTGTTTTACTTTTCTACAACTACTTTTGCATGCCGTTAATTAAAGGGACTAACCACGACGTTCATTGCTAGTCGTTGAAAATTTAATACAATGACCTATTTTCCTGCCGTAGATAGCCTAAATTTGACAGCATTTTTTGCATGTCATAGAATATGTATATTTTTTTTAATAATAAAAATAAAAAAATAGCAGGTTTTATTTCACCTATACAATATAAGAAAACATTATAAACAAGTTTTACAAACATATATATATATATATATATCAATCAACCACTAAATATTGTTTCCAAAAAAAAAAAAACGATCTATAACTTTTGAACATCCAAAACTATCTATTCATTCCAAATGTGAACGCCCTCAAAATAAACCCATTATATATTATATAATATATATATCATTGACATGCAATATTAAAAGAAAACAATTCATTATCTCATTCATCAGAGTATTACTAAATAAAACATTACATGTAACATCAAATTAAATGCCCTACGGGCTTACATCTTTCCAAGCCAACACTTGGACACAAAAATATGAGTTCTAACTCAAATAAAGCCCTAGGCTTGAATGTTTACATGTACTATCAAATAAAACAAATAACTAAAGATAGTCTTCAAAATCCAAATCCTTCCAAGCTAAGTCCTTGGAGGTAGCTTATCACCTGGACCTGAAAATGATGTTCCCATATAGGGTGAGCCACAGCCCAGTAGAAATGTACTAAACCAAATATAAGCATTGAATAAAGCAATAGCATTCAATAGATGGTTAACCAAGATAATCAATTATATCATTATACAGTCTCATGACACTAATGTCTATGACACGTTTCACTTTCCATTATTATCAATATGGCTCAGAACCTGGCCAAACTTACAACAGTGAACTATATATATCATATTCACATTACTTCCAATATCAACCAACAAATGAGACTCAGGCTCATATCAAAACACTTCATACTCCCGTTTGATACACATTTTAGTGCTGTATCAATAACATGTAAAAACACTTCAATATCAATAAGCACACATAATAGTGATGCTAATGGAGTCCATCCCCTATCTCCTCCCAAACAAAATCCGGTTTAGAGGTCCATCCCCTATCTTCCCCTAAACCGTGGAGTACATCCCCTATCTCCTCCCACACAATATGCAAATGCAATGCTCAATCAATACACGTATTTTCTGTATTAATTTAATAGTCAAAATTAGTGACTTAACCAATGTGATTAGTTTCAGTTATCCCTAATCCACATGCAATGTCTACAACAATCACGACTATCCTCCACCGATAGCCCAAAACAGTTATTTCTAGACTGGAAATAAATATATCGACAATTCAATAGGCGAGTGATTTAAATTATCCAACTACACCATTAAATCAATAAATTCCTCAATTCTCTTTAAATTAATTATACAAATTAATTCATTAAAACAACTAGGGTTTTTCCCAAAATTCCAAAATACCCCCAACATATCAAGATACCAAAACTTAGAACAAAACCTATAAGATGGAGTAGGAAATCCCTACCTCGAAGAAATAACCCAAATGTAGAAGATGGAGATGATAACCCAAAAACCAAAGTGCTCCAAATCCTCTCTTTTTCAGATTAAAAGAAAGCCCTCGCGAGGCTCTACCTTTCTTCCAAAGGAACTAGGGTAGAAGACCACTGGGAATAGATCAAATCTTAGAGAGAAAGTAAGAGTAGAGAGAGAAACTCTCAAGGGGCGGTTTTTAAAAGTTAAGAGAGAAAAAGTAGGTCAAAAAGTGATCCAAAAAGTGAAATCTCGGACTGATGTAGTCGACTCCCCGCTCGAGCGTGGAAACCCCCGCTCGAGCGTCACTCACAGACTCCGCTCGAGCGTCCAAACTCCCGCTCGAGCGTCGAATACGCACTCCCAGTACTTTTGCAGAACCAGGTCCCCGCTCGAGCGTCTAACTCCCCGCTCGAGCGGCACTCACACACTTCCGCTCGAGCGTCCAATCCCACGCTCGAGCGTCCAACACTGCACAGGAATACTGGATGTGTGATAATCCCGCTCGAGCGGACAAGCAACAAAAGGATCCCCGCTCGAGCGTCAAACTCCCCGCTCGAGCGACAGGTCAAAATCTGGGCAACTAGTTTTGCATCTAAACTCAACCGACCTGTAACAGACCCGCCCAACACATCCTATAACTCAAATACAAAGAGATTAAAGGACAACAACAACCAATATATAATGACAGGATCCACGGAACCTAAGTCCGATACAATAATCTAAAGAGAAAGACCGGGGTCGCTATAACCTCCCCTCCTTAAAAGAATTTCGTCCCCGAAATTAAGCATAAGGTTTCGAAAACAGGTTTTCCTCAAATTCCAACAATATGATAACTCAATAATAAACAACTTGACCCAACACCGGCCATTTCATCTCTTATCAAGAGGCATCTCACAATATATATAAAACAATATATATTTCAACCTGCATCAATATTATGCATTTTTCCTTTTAATTTCAACATATTCAATGTTATACTAAACTTCCATTATAAGGCAAGTTCCAAAATATTTCCATTAACCAAAATTCTCAATGTTTTACAGCTTAAGACATATATAAAGCTCTAAAGTTCAACAATATTACAAAATCTAAATACAAGATTACAAATCGATAAACATGTCCGGATATTTCTCGCGGACTTCCAACTCACGTTCCCAAGTGGCTTCTTCCACTCCGTGATGCTTCCACAGAACTTTTACCAAAGGGATGGTTTTGCCTCGCAAAACTTGTCCCGCCTATCCAAGACCCGAACCGGTCTCTCCTCATACGAGACATCCTCGTCAACTACTAAATCGGTCCAATCCAACACATGTGATGGATCCGGCTCATACTTCCGAAGCATACTCACATGAAACACGTCATGTACTCCGGACAACTGCGGTGGTAAAGCTAAACGATAAGCAGCCTCGCCAATCCTCTCAAGGATCTCAAAAGGACCAATGAACCGAGGGGACAACTTCCCGCTCTTCCCAAACCTCATCAATCCCCGCCTAGGTGATATCTTCAGAAAGACATGATCACCCACCTCAAACACCAAAGGTCTCCTCCTACGGTCGGCATAAGATTTTTGACGACTCTGGGCTGTAACGAGCCTCTTACGGATAAGCTCAACTTTCTCCGTCGTTTCCCTCACCAACTCCGGACCCAACAGAGGTGCATCACCCACCTCGGCCCAACAAACAGGAGATCTACACGGTCGGCCATACAAGGCCTCAAATGGTGCCATACCGATACTAGACTGGAAACTGTTGTTGTAGGCAAACTCCACTAATGGCAAGTGCCTCTCCCACGACCCACTAAAATCAAGAACACAACCCCGAAGCATATCCTCAAGGATCTGAATGTACGCTCGGACTGCCCGTCAGTCTGAGGATGATAAGCCGTGCTAAAGGTCAACTTAGTGCCTAAGGCACTCTGCAAACTCTGCCACAACCTAGCAGTAAAACGAGGATCTCTATCTGAGACGATCGTCACTGGGACCCCGTGCAACCTCACTATGTCCCGAATGTACAAGTCGGCAAGATGATCTACCGAATCTCTCACGCGCATAGGAATGAAGTGCGCCGACTTAGTCAACCGGTCTACAACCACCCAAATAGCATCACTACCCCGCTGAGTCCTCGGAAGACCTACAACGAAGTCCATAGTGACATGCTCCCACTTCCACTCGGCAATAGGCAAGGGTTGTAACAAACCCGCTGGCCTCTGATGCTCGGCCTTCACTTGCTGACAAGTAAGGCACTTAGACACGAAAGCTGCCACATCTCTCTTCATACCCCGCCACCAAAACTGGCGACCCAAATCCCGATACATCTTAGTGCCTCCCGGATGCACCGCAAGGCGTGAATGATGAAACTCTCGGAGTACTTCCTCTCGGCAAGACTCCGGCACAAACAGACGGTCTCGGTATCTCACACTCAGGTCGGGATACACCGTCAAACCCTTCTCAACCTTCCCATTGGAAATCTTCTCTCGGAGGGATTCCACCTCAAGGTCACTGAGCCTCTAATACTCGAACAAGGTTGCAGCCTCAACGGATTCGCCCAGAAGCAAATCAAACTCTCCAAGTGCACCCAACATCTCCCACTCTCGGATGGCTATACTAGCTATGTCACCAACAGGTTTCCTGCTAAGGGCATCGGCCACCACATTGGCCTTTCCCGGATGATAATGCAACTCGAAGTCATAATCCTCTATGAACTCCATCCACCTTCTCTGCCTCAAGTTTAAGTCTTTCTGTGTAAACAGATATTTCAGACTCTTATGATCCGAGAATACCTCGAACCTCTCACCGTAAAGATAATGCCTCCAAATCTTCAAGGCAAATATCACAGCTGCCAACTCTAGATCATGCGTAGGGTAATTCTGCTCGTGAATTTTCAACTGTCGTGAGCCATAGGCAACCACTTTTCCCTCTTGCATCAACACACAACCCAGACCCTCTCGTGAAGCGTCACAATAGACTGCATAACCCAACCCTCTCTCCGGAATAATCAAGACTGGAGCGGTGGTCAGTCTAACTTTCAACTCCTGAAACGACTTTTCACAAGTCTCACTCCATACAAATTTGACTCCCTTCCGAGTCAATCTAGTCAAAGGCGAAGCTAACCTGGAGAAATCCTTCACAAACCGGCGATAATACCCAGCTAATCCCAGAAAACTGCGGATCTCAAACACACTCTTAGGCTGTGCCCAATCTTGCACTGCCTCAGTCTTGGATGTATCAACAGACACTCCTTCCCCAGAAACTACATGGCCTAAGAACTTGACCTCTTCTAGCCAGAACTCACACTTCCCAAACTTAGCATAAAGCTTATGGGCTCTAAGTAACTCAAGCACCACTCTCAAGTGTTCCTTGTGCTCCTCCTCCGAAGGTGAATAGATAAGGATGTCGTCCACGAAAACGACTACAAAACGATCTAAGAATTCCCGGAATATCCGGTTCATCAAATCCATAAACACTGCCGGTGCATTGGTGAGCCCAAATGGCATCACCAGAAACTCATAGTGGCCATACCGCGTACGGAATGCCGTCTTTGGAATGTCCTCCTCCCTGACTCTCAACTGATGATAACCCGATCGCAAGTCTATCTTCGAGAAACAACGGGAACCCTTCAACTGATCGAACAGATCATCTATACGAGGCATAGGGTACTTATTCTTAACCGTAGCCCGATTCAATTTCCGGTAATCTATACAAAGTCTCAAAGCACCACCTTTCTTTTTAACAAAGAGGGCCGGTGCTCCCCACGGCGAAACACTAGGACGGATATAGCCCTTATCTAGCAACTCCTGGAGCTGAATCTTCAACTCAACTAACTCGGCTGGGGCAAAACGATAAGGTGCCATAGAAATTGGCGCCGTGCCGGGCACTAGGTCAATAGAGAACTCAATCTCTCGATGCGGTGGCAAACCAACAAGATCCTCGGGAAAGACATCTGAGTACTCACAAACCACCCTTGGCAATACAATCTGGGTCTCATCACACTCACCACTCAAAAGCTAGCAAGTAGACCACTAAGCTCACTCCGCCCTCGCGAATCATACCCCGGTGGCAAAACACTACCAACCCGGTCCCCCAGAAAATGAAAACACTCTCCGCCCACGGTACAACAAGTGACCCTCTGGCGGTAGCAATCAATAACTGCCCGGTATGACGATAACCAGTCCATACCCAAAATAACATCAAAGCCCTTCATGGGCATAACTACAAAAGGAAACGGAAGTCTATGATAGTCGACCTCTATATCACAACCCCTAACACCTTGTTTCAAGATCAATTCACCCCCAAGAGGTGACACTACACAAATAGGAGATGCTAACTGTGCTAACTCTAACTCCAAAACAGATGCAAATGCAGCAGACACAAAGGAATGAGATGCACCGGTATCAATCAAAACATTAGCAACCGAGTTGCAAAACAAGAAAGTACCTCTCACAACAGATGGAGCCGGTACAAGATCCTGCGCGGTAACAGCATACACGCGCCCAGATGACCTCTGATCAACCTGCTCGCCCCTAGGAGCATAAGACTGCTGCACAGACTGGGACGATGAAGCCCCCTGATTTGCCCTCGAGGACTGACCCGACTGAGCTGGCTGCTGACCCTGAGTCTGCCTCAAACCAGATGCACCAGGTGTGCCACCCAACTGCGGGCAATACCTCTTCATGTGCCCTGCCTGACCGCACTGAAAACAAGAGAGCGGCTGGCCTCTACCCTGACTCTGGCTCTGAGATCGAGCCGAAGATGATACTGCTCTCTGTACTCCTCCCCGCTGAGGACAAACTGGAGACTTGTGGCCCAGCTGGCCACACTTGAAACAGGTAATGTCTCCCTGGCTGCCCTTCCCCGAACTAGCACTCGGCACAGGAAAAGTCGATCTAGAAAAGCTACTCTGAGACTGCTGAGGATTAAAACCCTTCTGTCTCCTACCATCACTCTGGCCATCCTGACTCCTCTTGGAGCCTTTCTGCCCTTCCTCCTCCTCTTGCATCATGATCTCCATATGGGCTGCAGCATCAACCATACGCCCATACTCCCGAATCATAGTTCCCCAACTCTCAACTTGAGGCCACGCCTCAACTTCTTCTCGAACTCAATACAACGGCGTTCTTCCGCCACCAACTCAGGTGCAAACCTGGACAAGCTAGTAAATGCAGCCTCAAACTCGGCCACTGAAGAACTCGACTGCTTAAGCTGGCAGAACTGGTCTCTCAGCTTCTCCCTAACCACTGGTGATAAGAACCGCTCCTGGAAAGCATTCACGAAAGCCTCCCATGTACCTCCTATGCGACCCTTAGAGAACTTCCACCACTGACCCGCATCCCCCTTCAGCTGGAAAGATGCCAAGGTCACTTTCAACCCATCGTCCTCGATGCCAAGCATCTCAAACGTCTTCGTTGTCTGTTCGAGCCATTCATCTGCCTTAAGCGGCTCTTTAGAATCACCCACAAATTCATCCGGATTAGACCGGAAGAACTCCCTCTTCAGAAAGGCAGGTCCAGCATCCGCAACAACTACCTGAGCCTGATTCTCAGCTCTGAGAATGCCTACTGACTCCCTGAATGCCCCTGTTATCTCTCGGGCTAAAGCGCCCATAGCCTGCTGGCCTACTGGCTCGGCCACATTGGCCTGGCCAACTCCCTCCTGTACTGCCGGAATCTCCTCTGGCACAGGCACCTCCTGCCTACCCGGCCTACCACGCCTACCGTGTCCTCGTCCTGACATCCTAATAAAGGGAAACAAAGACGTTAGCACATTGATAAATGTGCTGAAGCTAAACACTCGCGTCCTAATGCATTGGACAACAATAATTCATTCCACGTAAGCACATAATCACATAAGCACCTACGAATTTCATTCCTGGATGATAATAGTCCCTAAGCGTTACTATAGTTTCGGTTGGAAGCAGCATTGATCAAGTGCCTTTCCAACAAGACTACTAGAAACTCAAGGGTCCAATTAACACCCTAGAAACTACGTTCCATACCCACATAATCACATAAACATGTTTCATATAAGCATATAACATTTCACTAAGTCTCTATCAAACGAGACGAACCCATTGTGATACTAATCACTTCCCACGTACCCAAAGTATTCAAACCCGGTACGCTCTGATACCAAGTTGTAACGCCCTCAAAATAAACCCATTATATATATATATATATATATCATTGACATGCAATATTAAAAGAAAACAATTCATTATCTCATTCATCAGAGTATTACTAAATAAAAAAACATTACATGTAACATCAAATTAAATGCCCTACGGGCTTACATCTTTCCAAGCCAACACTTGGACACAAAATATGAGTTCTAACTCAAATAAAGCCCTAGGCTTGAATGTTTACATGTACTATCAAATAAAAACAAATAACTAAAGATAGTCTTCAAAATCCAAATCCTTCCAAGCTAAGTCCTTGGAGGTAGCTTATCACCTGGACCTGAAAATGATGTTCCCATATAGGGTGAGCCACAGCCCAGTAGAAATGTACTAAACCAAATATAAGCATTGAATAAAGCAACAGCATTCAATAGATGGTTAACCAAGATAATCAATTATATCATTATACAGTCCCATGACACTAATGTCTATGACACGTTTCACTTTCCATTATTATCAATATGGCTCAGAACCTGGCCAAACTTATAACAGTGAACTATATATATCATATTCACATTACTTCCAATATCAACCAACAAATGAGACTCAAGCTCATATCAAAACACTTCATACTCCCATTTGATACACATTTTAGTGCTGTATCAATAGCACGTAAAAACACTTCAATATCAATAAGCACACATAATAGTGATGCTAATGGAGTCCATCCCCTATCTCCTCCCAAACAAAATCCGGTTTAGAGGTCCATCCCCTATCTTCCCCTAAACCGTGGGGTACATCCCCTATCTCCTCCCACACAATATGCAAATGCAATGCTCAATCAATACACGTATTTTCTGTATTAATTTAATAGTCAAAATTAGTGACTTAGCCAATGTGATTAGTTTCAGTTATCCCTAATCCACATGCAATGTCTACAACAATCACGACTATCCTCCACCGATAGCCCAAAACAGTTATTTCTAGACTGGAAATAAATATATCGACAATTCAATAGGCGAGTGATTTAAATTATCCAACTACACCATTAAATCAATAAATTCCTCAATTCTCTTTAAATTAATTATATAAATTAATTTATTAAAACAACTAGGGTTTTTCCCAAAATTCCAAAATACCCCCAACATATCAAGATACCAAAACTTAGAACAAAACCTATAAGATGGAGTAGGAAAAATCCCTACCTCGAAGAAATAACCCAAATGTAGAAGATGGAGATGATAACCCAAAAACCACAGTGCTCCAAATCCTCTCTTTTTCAGATTAAAAGAAAGCCCTCGCGAGGCTCTACCTTTCTTCCAAAGGAACTAGGGTAGAAGACCACTGGGAATAGATCAAATCTTAGAGAGAAGGTAAGAGTAGAGAGACAAACTCTCAAGGGGCGGTTTTTAAAAGTTAAGAGAGAAAAATAGGTCAAAAAGTGATCCAAAAAGTGAAATCTTGGACTGATGTAGTCGACTCCCCGCTCGAGCGTGGAAACCCCCGCTCGAGCGTCACTCACAGACTCTCGCTCGAGCGTCCAAACTCCCGCTCGAGCGTCGAATACGCACTCCCAGTACTTTTGCAGAACCAGGTCCTCGCTCGAGCGTCTAACTCCCCGCTCGAGCGGCACTCACACACTTCCGCTCGAGCGTCCAATCCCACGCTCGAGCGTCCAACACTGCACAGGAAATACTGGATGTGTGATGATCTCGCTCGAGCGCCAAAACCCCCGCTCGAGCGTACAAGCAACAAAAGGATCCCCGCTCGAGCGTCAAACTCCCCGCTCGAGCGGACAGGTCAAAATCTGGGTGACTAGTTTTAGCATCTAAACTCAACCGACCTGTAACAGACCCGCCCAACACATCCTATAACTCAAACACAAAGAGATTAAAGGACAACAACAACCAATATATAATGACAGGATCCACGGAACCTAAGTCCGAATACAATAATCTAAAGAGAAAAGACCGGGGTCGCTATACCAAACCATCCAAAAACTATGTTTTTAGACATCAAAAACTATCCTTAAGTTCAAAACCGTTCAAAACGTTCAAAATGATCCCCCCCCCCCCCTCCCAAAAAAAAAAAAAATCTTAAGTTCTAAACCATCCAAAAACTATCCTTAAATTCAAAATCACGGCTGAGGGGCCTTTTGCCTTATTATGGGCCATGTTGAAATATCATCCCCTCAAAGAGCAGCCTAAGGAACAAGGAAGAAGCTCAGCTCAAAGCCTACTTTAGAAAACCTGGCAGCTTGACTTGGAAGTCTCACAATCTGCAAGAATGAGTACAAGAAACACAAATAGAAACACCACATTTATAAAGTGTTATAATCAGAAACTATAGAAATACAAATGATAGGACTATGTCGATGAAGATCAGTATCAAACCAAAAAGCTAATATTGCAATAAAAGGGGATTACAAACCATTTTTTTATGGTTTTATTTTTTTATAAACCAATCTCAGTTTAATCAGGAAACTTTAGGTTTTTTTGAACTAATCAGGGCAAAACACGTGTTTTATTTGTTCTTTTATTTTATTTTATTTTTAAATCCAGAACATAAGGATAGGGGCTTCAAGTGTTGCAGGAGGTTTGGCTTACCACATGGTTATTCAAAGAGGCCGCAAAACTCTATACCGTAAAGTAACATTTTCATGGTAAAGATTGTTTCTTAGCCTTGATTATCATACTCAAGCAAGTTGTCACAATGATCAGTAAATGACTAATATTGTGACTTTGAAAATTGAACCATAGCCAATCCCACATTTATATCAAAGAAAACCAAAGCTTATGATTAAGGCAAAACAAATTCTAAATATGGCAAACTACGATCAACAGACCGATTTCTAAACAACTATGCTATCTAAATTGATTTTTTTCTTTTTGTTTTGTCTTTTTCTTTGGTCTCCATGTATGTGTATCTTGTGTGCTTGCACCCATACACAGATCAGACTAGTCTAAATTTCTTATTCATAAACTCAAAAACTTCTTGGGAACTCCATTTATTCCTAGCTGTCTTCAAAAGATAAGCATCTCTTCCATGCTAAAAATACCATCATCAGGTGTCAGTAGCTAAGCTCACTAAGCCAACAGCCCAATTCAATAACCCAATACGTGGAAAAAGAGAGACATTGAGGATGCCATTACATAAGTTAGTAGGAAACTTTTTCTGCTTCCCAAGCAATATAGGACTCTCTCTGAGTGGAGCACCAAAAAAAAAAAGTCTCATATAGTAAGATAACTATAAACTTGTTTATATGTGAAAGTCTGCCTTTGTTTTCACGAGTAGGATTGTTGAAGTCTCAAATTGGTTCAGTTTTTTATCATTCCCAATCCTGGCCTAAACCTGAGGAAGTTGGTTAACCAATATTCTGAGCCAGGATGAACTATGGGAACAAAGAACCAAATCACACCAATCCAATTTGTAACTCATTTTATCAATATATTATTTTTAGTTGCTCAACATTTTTTCACAAAGCATCACTAGCATTAAAATATATGTGCGTGCACTAAAAGCATTTCTTGATTCTACAGATCGCATATCGTTTTAACTAAAGAATTTTATCATAACTCGAATTTAATTAGCACTTCAATCCTTTCAAAAAAATAATAATAATAAAATAAATAAATAAATAAAGTAGCTATTCTATCTAGAAAACTGATTCATCAAGACTTGGTGTAAACATATAAGCACATACTCTAAACTATAAAATAAAAATGCCAAGCCACATAATATTAGTATATTAAGGAATCAAGAAGCATAAAAATGAAATTGATTAATCTAGTATAATTGTAGTCAGTTTATCATCTATGCAAGCAAAACAAAATATAACTCATTAAGCCTATCTACCATAATGCATCCAAACATATTAGACGAAATTGCTAAGTCAAAACAAACCAAGAAAAAAGTTATTTTAATAGCAATGGCACTCACCCATTCACCTAGGCAAAGGGACCGGTAATATTTGGCAAATCTTTGACATTCACTAGACTCCTCTCCTTTTGCTGCTAAGCGCCTGCAGTGTTTGATTGAAGAATAAAAAATAAATAAAAATAAAAGACAATTACTTAGTTCTACAATAAGTTGGTAAGATGTTTAAAACTCTTCATATAGAGCCCATTCATTCATGAATGCCTCAAAATGCTATAATACTAAAAAAGTTTGCTTGTGAAATTCAATGTAGCGAGTGAAACAGTGTCTGGTCTAATTGGTTGTAGGAAATCAAAAATCAGATGGTGCAGTCTTCAGTTTAATCTGAAAGGCAACATAAAGAAGTTAATATCAATAAAAAAGAAAACCCAAAAAAAAAAAAAAATGTTTCAATACCCTTTATGGCAAATTTGTGACAGTTTTTATGTCAAACATAAATAAGCTTTTACATTGACAGTTTTTGTCATGACCCGAACCCGCCCTTATGGGTTAAGGACATAATCGGCCAGTAATCCTGAGATTACCTATGGCCTCAAACCAAAATAGACGTAACTCAATAGAGTAAAGGGGCCAAACGGAAGCAAAATTTCAAACTTTGTCCATAGAGCCGTGCTTATATGCACATCAAACAAACCATATTCATATACGTTAATAACCCACATCAAAAGTACAGTAGCATAAACTTTCTTACAGACAGGATCATCTAAACTGAGCCAACCCATAACCGACTATATACAAATATACACAAGGTCCTTGCCAACAAGACAAAACGTAAGTGCATAACAAAATGGCAAGGATGGGTCTCGTGCGTGAGACAAAAGGTTAGCTCTCCAAAACTCGTGTTGTTCATGGCAGACTTCACTGGGGCTAGGTTCGGACTTCTCTTGGCTCACCTACAAACACATGAATGAGCGTGAGTGATAGCCCAGTGAATAATATCAAATACAGAAGTTACATGACAATGTAGAACAACAGGTTCCAAACGGCCTTGGGCCCAATTCATATTTCTATTTAACAGATATATAACTATACGAATTTTAAATCAAGTGACTTGTAGTTTCAACATTCTGGCCTTTGGCCCATTCAAATTTCCATTCATGTAAAAACGGCCTTCGGCCCACTCATTTATGTCAAAACGGCCTTCGGCCCAATCATTCTTATCAAAACGGCCTTCGGCCCAATCATTTATGTCAAAACGGCCTTCGGCCTGTTCATTCTTGTCAAACGGCCTTCGGCCCGCTCATTCATGTCAAAACGACCTTCGGTCCATTCATATAAGTCAAAACGACCTTTGGTCCATTCATATATGTCAAAACGACCTTTGGTCCGTTCATTTCTACCAAAACGACCTTCGGTCCATTCAATTCTATCAAAACGACCATTGGTCCATTTGTTTATCAAAACGACCTTTGGTCCATTTATGTTTATCAAAACGACCTTCGGTCCATTCATTTATTCGTGTCGGACTTTTGTCCACAATCCCAATTAGCAACTCATAAAGCTTTTAAGGGAATAAACAAGTGGACATTCACAAGCATTCGAATATCGATATTACTCACAGTGATCGGCTTGTGGATTTGCCCTGGAGCTTGACCCTACACATTTCATGAACACAAAAGGGGTCACTAACAGTTGAATCCGTTCTTTGATCCACATATTCCTCTTTAGGCTTTATTCTTATCTCTTTAACTCATTTACAATGCTTAACATATGCCTAAGAGTGCTTACAAGTGAAAGAGAACGGAAAACGAAACACAGAACGAGCATACAAAATTTCAGAGAACAGGGTCCCCGCTCGAGCGTCAACTTCCCCGCTCGAGCGGACCCTTAAGGCCTGCAAAAGTACTGGTTGCATGCAAAATAAGCTCGAGCGTGGAATAGAGAGCTCGAGCGGAAGGCCTGCCTACAAAACTCCCTGCTCGAGCGTGAGATATCCCGCTCGAGCGGACATCCAACTCTGCAAAAAGTGCTGGGAGCACGATTTTCCCGCTCGAGCGTCATGTTCCCCGCTCGAGCGGACCTCAAAATTCTGGAAAACCCAGAACTGTGTTCTTGAGCTTCATTTCGACTTTCCAGCCACAATATTTGCATGCAATGACTCAAATCCCAATATAATCATACTAACATGGCACCAATGCAAAATTATGACATTATGGAGCTCAATTTCTTGATTTATCTACATGCATGTCCCAAAATATGTTAAACTCAACACTAACATAACAAACTCATGCATTCAAGCTCATATCTTCTCAAATTGTACATGCATGTGAGGAATTAGCCACATTCTCAACTTAGATAACACAAATGGTGATCAAACATGAGTTTCCTTTAACATTTCACATGGACTATACACATTTGTGCTCAAACATGCAATCTCAAAGTAATTTCTTCCATGCATGCACTTATTAGGCTTCAATTCAACAAATCCAACCCAATTTCATTTTAACCTTACTCTTGATCACCAAATTAGCATGAACACACAAAATCACAAACTATAATCCAAGAATTACTCACCTAGAAGCTTTGATCTCCTAAGCTCTAGTCAATTCTTGAGCTAAATCTCCAAGATTTCCATGCTTTAGGCCAAATTTGCACAATTCTCTCCTCTCACACTCTAACAGCCGGCCTTGCCTCTCTCTAGAGAGTTGATCAGCCCAAATGAAGTTAAAGGAAGGGAATTGAGTGTAAAATGCCTTTACATAAATCCCCACTCGCAATATAATAATAAAAATAAAGCAATTTGGTACTAATCATCAATTTAATCGATTTAATCTAACCCGAATCAATTTTCAATTAAATTTCACCGTAGGCTCTAAAAATTACGCTAATCACAATGGCGTAATCAATTTCGGGTTCTGTGGCCGATAAGGCCCTCAATTTAATTTCCAAAGCAGATTATTCAAACAAATATTCCTACGGTGAACAGATAAAATTTCAAGATCACATTTATTCACATAATGGCACATAAAATCATGCTAAACATATAGTCATACTCAAATTAAGGACCAATTAGCATAATACAGAACAGGGGTATCACAGTTTTATTGTCAAACATTACAAGTTTGAGCAAAATAACTTAGAATCCAATAATAAAATAAAATTAATGTAGATAGAAAAATCATTCTCACCCTGCAAAATAGCTGATAGTAACATTGTTCAACAACAGATCCCTGCCCACATAAGCAACAAACTTTTTTTCTTTTGTTATACTTAGATGAGCCAACAAACAAAGTTATGCATAAGCAAGTCAAATGTATTCACATATTTGTATCCAGAATAAACAAACTTTGTTACTATTGTAAACTGCATGTTAAACACATCTAGTGGCCTCATAAGTCTGTTACTTATTTATGTTGTTAACAAAATCTTATAGATATGATATTAACACTATTTTTGTTAGTCATAGCATTGGTGGATACCCTGCCAAAATGCAAATGAAAAGTTGTAGAGAGGCCAACAAAATCATTGGCCAAGGCCAATATTAAAATAGTGGCATTTCATCAGCAGATCAACACAAACACAATAACACCATGAAAGGATTCCAAATGAACATCAGAAATTCATGTTTCATTCCTATGGCTGATCTTAATATTGATAAACAAAGGCCATCTATAAATGCTAACATCAGAAATAAAGCCCAAAACAACAATGAAATACTAACTCATGATATATATATATATATATATGTTTGTATGTATATATAATATTCTTATTTGGACAATCAGTCACAAAAATATTTGCACGAAACCACCTTTCTCCAATATATCTCTCTTCACACAAATGTTGGATCCAGATACAAATTTTGAAACTCTGGAATTTATTTTACCTTACATGTAAAATATCAATTTTGTAACCATAACATGTATATTGAATTCTTTTATCCTATTAATATAGAATACATACTAAAATAAAGTAGCCAATGAAATATAAGTATGCACATATTCCATTATGTGTTAAAACTATTCCAGGGAACAACTCAAGAAGTTTTCTTTATATCAGAAAGAATGTTCCATCTATTTGAAAAATGAAGTTGTTGACTCTCTTTATTCATTTCATGTTTTCTATAGCTGAAGAGTTTTCCTTAAAAATAATAATAGAAAATAAAATTCCTTAACCATAATCAAGGAAAACTCCAAAAAAAAAAAAAAAAATCACATTCATTTGTACAATGGTCAGAAGTCACTCTCACTTTCCTATAACAAATTAGAAAGTAACGGAAAAAAAGAGATATATGGTAATAGAAATCCTTTAATAGAGAAAACAAAAGTTACAAGAAACAAACAAACAAACAAGAATGACCAAGCATCATATATAGATATCAAGGTAATGTATAATGCAAAATTCTTTACAGAATTTATGCTTTCTGTCAAAAAGTTTAAGAAAAAATGGAAACAAATAAAATGCCATAGGACTTCAAATTAAGCTCACAGTTTTCATTGTCTTGCCTTTTTCTTTTCAACAAAAAATGGAAACGAATAACAGGAATAAACAAACAGTCAAGGTAAAAAGGACCTTATAATTGACGATTTGGACCCATATCACTAATTATTTAGATATGGCTTTTCTATACCAAGAAGAATCCTAGAATTTAGCTAAACTGATTTATTAAAACAGTAACATTATAAATTATTAAACTTGGTTTAGTGTAACCAAGGCTTTTAGCAGATTTGACAACTTGGTTGAATGACTTTCCATCTTCTACCTCGCTCATTACATTACCCAGCGTTCACATACAAGGATATTAAACAAAATGATAAAATTACAACTTGAAAAACAAAGCATGTTCGATATATGCAAGCAAGCATGAAGAAGAAATAAGGCATTTCAAAAAAATTAAAAAATAAAAATAAATATTATACCACTTAAGCTCCCAATGATATGGTGCACGGGATCTCTATATGAAATATACGATCTAAGGATGCTACAACAGGGAGGCCAGCACTAACCTGCCAATTGTCATAGCATGAAATTATTATTTTTTATTAAATATCACAGCATGAAATTATGTAGACTAGAAATGATGAATCCTTTCAAGCCCAATTTTATAAACAACAACTAACAGAAACAATGAAATTTTTAGAGTTATAGGAGAAAGCAGAAGCAGGTGTAGGAAGCAATATCTACTAAGATAAATTGTTTTTCCCAGATGAAACAACTAATTGGCCAAAACTATTTAGAAGAGTTTATATTAAACACAAGACTCCAAAAAGAGGTTTCCAATTTATTACAAACAGTGTCTTCCAAGTACCACCAAAATCGCTTCCAGTAGGCAACCATATTATGAACCATTTAATGGCCAAGGAAGTAGAAAAATACCCACAAATATTCATTTGATTATGTGGAAGACATTCGTAAGTGATAACTAGTTGAATGCTAATATGGGCAGACCCATCTCTACATCAAACAGAAAGCATACAAGTAGAAAGCATACAAGCTGATATATTTAAGCCTACATTAAGAGACTATATGCATCTTAATTGGTTTGTAATCATGGTAAATATGTGAAAGAATGCAACAATGTTTTTCAATTTAGTATAATTTCATCAACTAAATCACAATTTCAGTCTTGAATATTAGCTCTAAAAGACAAAGATGAGATTAGCACACAAAAAAAACCACTTCTGCACTTACAATTTACATTAAATGAAAGCACATATTTTCTCAAAAGAAGCACATATATATACAAATACAATACAATACAATATACATAAATATTTATATATCTGTTCATAAGAATTAAGATACATAGATGACAATCAAACTTTGAATAAATTACCTCTAGAGGAGTTTCCCTTCTCTCTGCAGTAGCAACAAGTGTCTCAATATTTAAAGCAGAGCCAAACCCTGTGCAAATAAATATAACCAAAACATGCTCACGAAACCATAATCAAGACACTTTCCAATATCTCTCATCACTTGAAGAGTTAGATCATTCTGTTGTATTGGTTAAATCACACAAACTTTAAAAAACAAAACAAAACAAAAAAATTAAACAAAGTTACATATATTAAAAATATATATAGCAAACAAATAATTAAAAAAAAAAAATGCCTACTAGTGAGTGTAGAATCTAAAGATGTTTGAACATTTTTCAATTGTGAATAAATGACTTTGGTTGGAGTAGTAGGAGTCACCATTTGAGCTGCTGAAACTCGAACTAGCCGATTCTTTGAAATCATTGCTTTTTAGAAATCATTGCTTTTAGAAATCATTGAAGCTTTATATACATATATATATATATATATAACTTTAAACATAGATCATGAACCAACAAAATTGAACACAGATTTGGCCTCCATTGTTCATCTCGGTGGTTGTAGCAACGGAGGAAGAGCCTTCACATCTCAGGTCTACCATAAATCCAACAGATTTGAAGCCTTCATATCTCATATCATTGTCATCTGAGAATGGCACGAAGATGGTGAAGACAATGGTGGTGGTGGTATGTGATGGATGTGAGGGTGAAGACGACGATGAGCATGGAAGAGGAGTAAAGGGCGGGGATGTCACGACCCGCTCCTCGTACCCAAGGGTTAAGCATCGTGATGGCCAGTAACTGAAGTTACCTCCGGCCAATTCTT
This sequence comes from Camellia japonica, assembly GCA_030407325.1. Lineage (NCBI taxonomy): Eukaryota > Viridiplantae > Streptophyta > Magnoliopsida > Ericales > Theaceae > Camellia > Camellia japonica. The sequence goes on along the minus strand of JAPPVO010000029.1, from coordinate 30,803,805 downwards.
GAACAAATTAATAAATGCAAGCGGAAATAATATTTAAGTGAGGGTACCAAAATAATCATCGGAGCTTCTATTTTTATTACAAAATTTACTGACCAAAAATATTTACATATAAACATATCATAAAAGTATTGTAACGCCCCAATTTTCATACCCAAATTACAATACAATAATCATGGCCGTTTTAAAGGAAAGCCAATTATACAATCCCACACTTGCATTTCTTAATGTAAATAATTCCTCATGTGATAATACATTAGTCCAACAACAAGTAATTAAACAAATAAATACCCCCAAGGGTTTACAAGTTTCCAAGGCTTGAGCCTAGTTACACAAAATGGTTAGTCAAACCCACACAAATACAGCCCTTAGCTTACAGATAGAGTCACAACAGAATGAGAGTTTTGTGCTCTCAATACACACATTTTCTAGCCTTTAGTTAGGCGGAATCACCACATCTTTTCCTGCACAAAAATCCCGTAGGGTGAACATAAAGCCCAGTAGGAAATTCTTAACAAAGTATATACATTTTATACAAGTCTCAAGAGATGAAATACTCATGCTATGCTATGTCCTTTTTAAAGATAAATCACATTTTTTATCTTTTGAAAACCATCATGCTCAATGATGTCATGCAATTTCAATTGTTCAAAATTTATCAATTTAATTCAAGGGGCGGTAAATACAACTCTGGTAATCCCTAGGTCGGTGTCTGCAAGTAGACTATACAAGTACTACCAATTTGTCATTTTTATCAGCATTGACTGGAAGGCTCGACACCTAGAATCTGTCATTTTTACCAGTATTAACTGGAAGGCTCAACACCTATTCAATTTCATCTACACCACCTGTCAAGACTTACCACTGTATTTACCCCAAAACTAATTCATGGAAACTTGTTTCTCAACATTCTTTTCTCAATGCAAGTTTTCAAATCAACTTTCAAAGTTTAATGTAATCAAATGAATTGATATGCCAATAATACAAGATGAATATAAATATTTTTATTCCAATTCATCATCCAAGGAATAACACAATTCCCTCTTCTCAAGTATCCTCAACAATTAGTCATTTCAAGACTATTTCAACGTTTTGAACAATAATTTCCAAAATGAACAACGATTCTCATATTCCCTGAAATTCATCATTTATATAAATATAAATAAGAAATTTTCCAAACATCCATTTATTTTTACACACAAAATAAATATAACAATATCATTCATGGATTTTCTGTCTCTTAAAGAAAATCCCCAAATTCTAGATTTTCTCACCAAAACTATACAACTCAAATCTTTTGAAAGGAAACTTTCCAAAATCATATTTTCTTCAATCAAGGAAGATCAAAACCTATAAGATCATTTGAAAAGAACAAGAGACAAACCCACTTTCAAAATCGCTCAACTTCTTGAATTAACAATCGATTTTCAAAGCTATCGAAGGATGATTTTGAAAATCATCTAGATCTTGCAAAAATATATATATATAACTCTAAGAGAATCCCTACCTCAAGTTTTGAAGAAGAAATGAGATGAAACCCCCAAAATCAACGGTGTCCAAACTCAATCTTCACCGCACACAACAAAGCCCTCGAGGAGCTAACCAACTTTGATGAAGAACTTAGGTCCAAATCCCAAAGGATTTGAAGAAATCAAAGATCTTGTGAGGTTTTTGGTAGAAAATGTAGAGAGAAAGGAGAGGAAATGTTTTTAGAAAGAGAGATATACAAAAGTGAGGTAAAATATCAGATTTACGAACTGATATAATACATGGTCCACTCGAGCGTGGAAAGCCCCGCTCGAGCGTCAAATACACTATCCCAGTACTTTTGCAGACAGGTTAAACTTCTGAAACTAAACATTCTCCGCTCAAGCGCATAAATGGTCGCTCGAGCGGACAAGCAACTTCTAATGCATTTTGTATTTTTGTTTTGAGGGCGCTGCCCCTCAACCCCGTGAGGGTGCTGCCCTAGGACCCGCCAAAGGGCGCTGCCCCTTGGACCCCCGCGAGCTGACCGGGCAGCTAGATCCTGCCAGGGCGTTGCCCTTGGACCCGCTAAGGGGCGCTGCCCCCTGGACCCCCGCGAGCTGACCGGGCAGTTCGACCCCCGACCAGCCCAGTCGAAGTGGCAAAACATGAAAGAAGCATCGAAAACGGGATCACTACAACTTTTCCCCCTTAAAGAATTTCGTCCCCGAAATTTCAAATCAAACTACCCAAACAAAGGGGTTTCTAGCGATCAAAGCCACGCTATTTCATTTTCAAATCACAATACTAACTCTCAACCAAATTCCACCATTTCCACCATGGTTATCTCATTAACAACAACCTCCCAAACATGCATAAACATGAAATTTTCCAAAAAGTATTGGCAACTCTAAACAACCTTATGCTTAAAACAACAACGCACATATCAACATGTGGTTAACAACTTTAAATACGTTTCCCTCAACACTAGGGAATATTACAAAGAAAAGCAACTTAAGCATTTTCAAATAAATCTGGATATTTGGAGCGGACTTCCGCCTCCCATTCCCACGTCGCTTCTTCAACTCCCTGGGGTCTCCACGACACCTGTACCAACGGTATAGTTTTGCCCCGTAGTACTTGCTCCTGTGTATCTAATATTTGAACCGGTCGTTCTTCGTAAGAGGCATCCTCATTTACCTCTAAGTCAACCCAATCAAGAACGTGAGAAGGGTCGGGTTCATACTTCCTAAGCATAGATACATGAAATACGTTGTGAACTCCCGAAAGTTGTGGCGGTAAAGCTAACCGGTATGCCACTTCCCCAATTCGCTCTAAGATCTCAAAAGGGCCAATGAACCTTGGAGATAATTTACCACTCTTACCAAATCTCATCAAATCCCACCTTGGTGAGATTTTTAGAAACACATGGTCACCATCTTCAAAAGATAAATGTCATCTCCTCTTATCAGCATAACTCTTTTGTCGGCTTTGGGCCATAGCTAACCTCTTCCGAATGAGAACAACTTTCTCGATTGTCTCTCTAACAATTTCTGGACCCAGTAACGGTGCATCACCCACTTCGGCCCAATAAACCGGTGATCTACAAGGTCGGCCATATAAGGCCTCAAATGGTGCCATCCTAATGCTGGCTTAGTAACTATTGTTGTAAGCAAACTCAATCAATGGTAAGTGCCTTTCCCAAGGCCCCTTAAAATCAAGGACACAAGCTCTAAGCATGTCCTCCAAAATCGGAATGGTACGTTCCGACTATCCCAATACTTTTGTAGACAGGTCAAACTTCTGAAACTAAACATTCTCCGGTCGAGCGCATAAATGGCCGCTCGAGCGGACAAGCAACTTCTAATGCATTTTGCATTTTTGTAATGGGGGCGCTGCCCCTCAACCCCGCCAGGGCGCTGCCCTAGGACCCACCAAGGGGCGCTGCCCCCTAGACCCCTGCGAGCTGACCGGGCAGCTCGACCCCCGACCGGCCCAGTCGAAGTGGCAAAACATGAAAGAAGGATTGAAACTGAGATCGCTACAAGTATTGTGTGTGTCCATTCCGCAGCCCCGCATCTAAGACTTTCCAAAAGCTATTTCTGAATTGCATTGTTTCCTGAAAATTGGTAAATAACTATAAGCACATGGCAGAGTGAGAAATATTATGCCAAGAGTATAAGGGACACAAAATAACCATGGATAGTTATGTAACTAAAATATTTAAGATAACTTAGTCTGAACAAATAATCATTTAAGTAGCAAAACTGAGATTATGTAAATAAATAACCATAACCACGGTACCGAACAAAACAGAATAGAGGTCACAAGAGTGACAGTCAGAACAGAAGTACGGATTCAATAGGTGGCTCGTACGGATTATAAAGGTGGCTCCCACAATAGTGTAGCACTTATGTCCGCACAGCACTTTGCTCCGCACAGAACACAGGTCAATAGATCCATGACAATAGAGGGCCACAAAGTGACCAAACAGAGACCAATGGTTATTTAAGTCCCCCAAGGCATGGGACTCCCGTGGTGGTACTTACAAAACATAATTGTTTATAAGGTCATTGTCAAATATTCTTTAAAATTTAAACAAACATATCCATGGGTTTCATTTTAAGCAAATAGGAGTCAGGAAATAATCCACGTAATCGAAATATTAATATAATTTATAAAACATAACTTGTATAAAATAAATTATGGTAACTCAAAACATACGTAAAATATATTATGGTAACTCAAGGTATAATATAACTCACCTTAATATTGACCCTTACTATTTTCTTCTTATTTTTACTACCTTCTCACGAATGTTCCTTCGCTCTCCTTTTCCTTTCTATTTCCTTTTCCTTTCTCCCTATACTCTTTACAGCCCCACCCATCTCCCTTTATATATATATATATACACAGCCTAGGGGCATTAATGGCCTGAATTGGATGATTCATCCTCCCTAATTCCTAGGCAGCCCAGATGGCCGAGTTTTAGTCGTCCAGCAAATACACAGGTTGATTCTTGATAGATTTGTTTATGTTATTGTTAGATTCGTTATTATTATGAGATTTGTTATTAGTATTTGTTTATTTATTATTTTTAACTTTAATTTGGAACCAAATTAACACACAATAATTTTACATTAATCTTAATTAATAGAATAATTACACAATAACAATGTAAATTAAATTACACTTTATCACATACACCCATAACATTCAATATTTTATTTTACTCTTACAGAATATTTAATTAAACATTTAGGGTTTTTCTCATTTATAATAAAATTTAAGAGACAACTTAAATTTTCGGGTTGTTACAATCTTCCCTCCTTTTAAAATTTCGTCCTCGAAATTTGTCATGTGTAAGTTATCCGCTGCGCACTCTGATAAATATACATATCAAGAATAACTTTGATGATTAATCTGATATAAAATATTGCTAAATCATTATTCAAAAAAAAATTACCAAAAACAACTCACTATTTATTTGTCAATATCTTGGGCCAAAATAAGAAACAATGGGTGACTTTAAAAACTTTTTATTGGTTTTATTTCCGAAAAAAAAAAGAGAACACAATTAAACAAGCGTCTGGAAATGAAATGACAGAATCATATACAGGAGTTGAAGGAATTTGAGATGAACTTCCATTTCTTTTATCCGTGAACTTTCCACTGATGGGAAATAGTTTCAAAATTAGTATCTTTTTTATAAATATATATATATATATATATATATTGAAAGATTACAAATTTGAAACCACGAATTTTTATTTTTTTTTTTTAAAAAAAAAATCCTTCAAATTATTCAGCATATACATGAAAGATATATACAATTTTATATAAAGTAACAAATAACTCATCTTAATTACAAAATTTAACGAAATACCATAATTATATATACCGCGATTGTTGCTACACAAATATTTAATTTAAATACAACCTGGAATCTAACTCAACGTTTCCCCCATCCTATTTGTGCACGTGTCTTATGCTTCAATGCTTTTATAAAAATAATTTTAAAAACCTAGGCTCTGATACCACTTGTCACGACCCGCTCCCCGTACCCAAGGGTTAAGCATCGTGATGGCCAGTAACTGAAGTTACCTCTGGCCAATTCTTGTACAAATTCATAAACGCAAGCAAAAATAATATTTAAGTGAGGGTACCAAAATAATCATCGGAGCTTCTATTTTTATTACAAAATTTACTGACCAAAAAGGCTGATATTTACATATAAACATATCATAAAAGTGTTGTGTGTGTCTATTTCGCAGCACCGCATCTAAGACTTTCTAAAAGCTATTTCTGAATTACATTGTTTCCTGAAAATTGGTAAACAGCTATAAGCACATAGCAGAGTGAGAAATATTATGCCAAGAGTATAAGGGACACAAAATAACCATGGATAGTTATGTAACTAAAATATTTAAGATAACTTAGTCTGAATAAATAATCATTTAAGTAGCAAAACTGAGATTATGTAAATAAATAACCATAACTACGGTACCGAACAAAACAGAACAGCGGTCACAGGAGTGACAGTCAGAATAGAGGTACGGATTCAATAGGTGGCTCGTACGGATTATAGAAGTGGCTTCCACAATAGTGTAACACTTATCTCTGCACAGCACTTTGCTCCGCATAGAACACAGGTCAATAGATCCATAACAATAGAGGGCCACAAAGTGACCAAACAGAGACCAATGGTTATTTAAGTCCCCCAAGGCATGGGACTCCCGTGGTGGTACTTACAAAACATAATTGTTTATAAGGTCATTGTCAAATATTCTTTAAAATTTAAACAAACATATCCATGGGTTTCATTTTAAGCAAATAGGGGTCAAGAAATAATCCACGTAATCGAAATATTAATATAATTTATAAAACATGACTTGTTTAAAATAAATTATGGTAACTCAAAACATACGTAAAATATATTATGGTAACTCAAGGTATAATATAACTCACCTTAATATTGACCCTTACTATTTTCTTCTTATTTTTACTACATTCTCGCGGATGTTCCTTCGCTCTCCTTTTCCTTTCTATTTCCTTTTCCTTTCTCCCTATACTCTTTACAGCCCCACCCATCTCCCTTTATATATATATATATACACACAGCCTAGGGGCTTTAATGGCCCGAATTGGATGATTCATCCTCCCTAAATCCTAGGCAGCCCAGATGGCTGAGTTTTAGTCGTCCAGCAAATACACAGGTTGATTCTTAATAGATTTGTTTTTATTATTATTAGATTCATTTTTATTATGAGATTTGTTATTAGTATTTGTTTATTTATTATTTTTAACTTTAATTTGGAACCAAATTAACACACAATAATTTTACATTAATCCTAATCAATAGAATAATTACATAATAACAATGTAAATTAAATTACACTTTATCACATACACCCATAACATTCAATATTTTATTTTACTCTTACAGAATATTTAATTAAACTTGTAGGGTTTTTCTCATTTATAATAAAATTTAAGAGACAACTTAAATTTTCAGGTTGTTACAGGGGAGATCATCATCGATCTAGTGAAAAAAACTGAAGATGAGGAGAGAGAAAAAAATGTAGAGAGAAGTAAGTCGCCGGAAGCAAATCAATGTCCTGAAGTAACAGGCCGAGAATAGAGAGAGAGAGAGAAGTAACGGAGGTGATGGCGGCGGCATGGTAGTCACAGTGGCAGTAGCAGTGGCGTCGGAGGTAGAGGGAGGAGAGAGATAGAGAGAGAGAGAGAGAGAGTGTGTGTGTGTAATCGTGTATGGTTTGGGCCGTATATGATGTGGAAGATTGGATTGAGTGTGGAGCAGTCTGTGGAGGTTTGATCTGTTGAAAAGTTGGGGTTTTTTAATTTTTTTTTTTTTGAATTTTTTTTGGTATTTGGCGCTCAAAATTTTTATTTTTGCACCTATTTTTATTTTGGTCATACTATTCATGACAGAAATTGCATGTCGTGAAAAGTAAAATATTTTTAATGGCTAGCATATGTGCGTTGTGGAAAGTGTACTTTTTAAACGCTGACTTTTTGTGCGCCGTAAAAAATATAATATTTTTAACGACTGACTTTTTGTGCGCTGTGAAATGTTCAATATTTTTAACGGTTGGTGTACGCTTGTCGTGTATAGTTTATGTATTAACGGCATGCCATATGCATGTCATAGAAAGTTTTATTATTTACGGCTAATATTGCAAGTCATAAAAAAATCATCATTATTAGCATTAAGGGCCTACGCAATAGACACATCGTGGTTGGAAAATTATTTAGGACATGCAAAAATCGCAAGTCATAAAAGTGAAAAACCACGACTTGCTTTTACTGTATATCGTTAATGTGGAGCGGTATAAACTCAGTTTTGTTGTAGTGAATAACAACATATTATAAAGGTGAGATCAAATTAGTCTTCTTCACCCATGTTAATATTCAATCAAACAACCCGCTAATCAAAAACAGATTCAATATGCCTATTGGGTTATGTATTGCTTACATGGTAGGTAGTTAAATGTTGGGGGAAAATATATATAATTGTCTATTTCAATTAGGTGCAAACTAAAGACAACTCACATTTAGTTTAGAAATATAGCTCATTTTATCATTTTTCTGGAAAAAAAAAATGTGTTTAACGTCTAGGGAAAATCCATATAATTGCTTACTTCAATAACATTTAGTTTGGTTTCATTTATTTATAATAGATATATTACATGCAACAAACATGGCAATAGTGCAATAACATTTAGACAAGAACAACAATGGATCTTTCAAGTACTGCACTTATCTAGACAAGAACAATAATGGAACAACAATAGTGCAATAACATTTAGTTTGGTCTGACAATAGTGCAATAGTGCAATAGTGCAACATTGTAACAACAACAGTGCAATAGTTTAGACAAGAACAACAATGGATCATTCAAGTACTGCACATATCTAGACAAGAACAATAATGGAACAATAACAGTGCATTAACATTTAGTTTGGTCTGACAATAGTGCAACAGTGCAACAATAGATCATTCAAGTATTGCACATATCTCCACTGTAAACACACTGTGAAAAAAATAAATAAATAAATAAATAAAATAAGAAATTAAGTCTCGATCAATAAGTAAACAAATGTAAGGATATATGCATTAAACAAAAACATATTCCATAGGCTCCATTGTAAACACACTGTAAAACAAAATAATAAATAAATAACATAAAAAAATTACGTATCTCACTATAAAATAAAAATAAAAAAGGTATCTCACTATAAAATAAATAAATAAATAAATAAATTAGTATCTCTTAATGAACATGGAAGAAATCATGTAAAAAGTTCCAAATTGGCTCCTCTAAGAATAAATTTGAAATGAATCATGTAAAAAGTCCCAAATCAAAACCATACGAACAAATTTTAAATAAATCAGGTAACAATCTCTCAATCAACACATTAAACAATCTTATATTACCATTACTATTACTATTAAAAGAAAATCCTAATTTTTTGAATGAAAGCCCTAATATTTTTAGTTTGGAGAATGAACCTGTGGTTCTTTTTTTTCCTTCAATCTGTTGGAGTATGGCGGGGCAGTGGTGTGGTAGCAGCGGCAGCGCGTTGGGGATGGGAAGGGACGACGATGTCCTTTTCCTCTTCTCTCATTCTCTCAGCCCTTCTCTCTCTTTCTCTCTCTCTCTCTCTAATGCTTCACAGGAATGAAAGTATTTGATGTTTTGAAATCTAATTTTTTTTTTTTTTTTTTCAAATTGTTGTCGTTTTGGTGAGGCTAAATCTCAGCCCTTAGCAGCTGAGTGGGATACGTGTCAGCCATGGATGAATCACTCTAGGAGATCACTCTAGGAATACACTCTAGAGGATCTTAACGTGAATGGAGGTGATGTGAGGAAAGACGTAAGCCTCTTAAGAGGAGCAGTCAACGAGAGAAAAATCCATGTGAATCCCAATTTTAAGTACTTTTTTATGTGGAGAAAATTATTAAAAAGAAAAAATTCTAGAGTTTAAGTCACATAAAAAATTAAATCCTAAATTTTTATTTGTTTCGATATAAACCCCAAACTTTTTATCTTGTACCAATTCTATCCATCAGTCCAACTCCGTTTGGATAAGGTTGTTTAGGATGCATTACAAAAGTGCACTTATTTATCTTTTTATCTTTTTTGGGTCATATCATCTCTCTACTTTTTTACACATCTTTTCGTAAAAAATCAAAAAATATACTTATTTAGATCATCCCAAATAGCATAGCCACCACCACAGCCGACAACAATCACTTCCTCAGCCCACCCAGCCTCTCACATTCTCTTCTCTCTCTCAATTACAATACTTCCTTTGTTTTACAAACCATTTTTTATTATCTTAAAATATTAATCCCTTTCAAAAATTAAGAAATAAAATAATATAAATTTATTATTTTTTCTTGTTTTAAATTCACTAATAACGCAAACCTATTCCAAACACACAACTACAAATCCAATAACCACATTTAAGGAGGAATAAGGGGAAAAACGACAGTGAACAACATTCAGAAACCATAAGCCTGAGTCCATAATGCAACAAGAGTCGGGTCAAAACCGGAATCACTATACCCAGAAATTGTAAAACATATTTACATTATATCTAGTAATTAGTAAAATAATTTCAAAAAATAAGAAATTACATAAACTTTTGCCTCGCAAAATTCGAATCTTGGATTTGTGCATAGCACAAAACATCAAAACAAAGCTAAATAACTCGACTAGATTAGTATCAAAAAAATAAACTTAATCATTTATCACCTCTACACCAAAACATCAAATAAAATAAATTATTTAAATGAAACTCATAATCCACAATATAAAACTTCCAATCCAAACGAGAGAAAACTAACTCCTAATTCTTTCTAAGGTGACCCACTCAACATGGTAACTTTTCCAACACTAACAATATTACATAATACAAATCATATGGGATTACCAACAGATTAAAAAACTGAAAATTAAGACAATCAAGAAAAACAGAACAGAAGAAAATGAAATGAGGCGAACTTTAAAAAATAAATATATAAATAAATAAAATAATTGATTTGAAGTCAAATGTTCAATTGATTTTTCAACTTGAATGCCAAATCAGATAGTGATTTTACAAAAGATCCTTCATCACTCAAGACCTTCGCAACACCATCGTTGAGTCTCTCCATTCTCTAGTGAACTTCTTTCACATCTTCTCCTTCCATAAGACTTTTCACAACTTCTGTAATCTTTTCCCGTCCCACCGGCCATGATTCATGACTTTTCGGTCTCAACGCCACCTTCAGACCCTCTGTTAGCTTCACCGCGTTCATCTTTTGCTCTGCGAAAAGTGGCTAAGCGATTAGAGGCACACCATGAACAGTGCTCTCCAGAGTCGAGTTCCATTCGTAGTGGGTCGAAAATCCACCTGTGGGACGGTGGCTTGGTACCTCGATTTGCGGTGCCCACACGGCACCACTAGGCCTCGGCCTTGTGTCCTCTCCAAGAACTTTTTGGTAAGAAGCTAAAAGGGTTATTTTGGTTATGTGCATTGAATAATGAAGCACTAGCATTGTCACTAGGGCATCTCACAACGCACAAAAATCTTTGGCCACTCAGTTCCAAACCCAATGCTCACTCATTGAGTTGGTCATGAGAGAGAGTTCCACCACTTTCGAATGATATAAACACTGCTGACCCACTTGACTGATCATCTAACCATTTCAAACACTTGGAAAACTCTAATCCATCACTCGAACCCGTTCGGATAAGCGATCCGACCGGATAAACTGGTGGCAAGCCTGGCTCGTCCACCAACAAAGCTTTTATGGCTCCCTCTTCTATGTCCATGAATGTATTCACAATTATACCCTCGGCTAAACCATACCGCTGTAGCTCGGCTTTTTCGCGCCCCCTTTCAGAAGTTTGAATATAAGCCCTACAATTCGGACTCTTGCGGTTCTAAATCTAATCTCACAAGTGCAATGTGAATTGATAAACACCAAAGAGTCCAAATTCGACAAATCTTTTGGAAAATCGATTTTGAATCAAATTGCCAAAATTGGACTGCTTTACCAGATACAGAGTTGCCACTTAAATATTTTTATTTTTGGAAAATTTAGGAAATCCATGACTCATGCCAAAGGCCACATGTCCGTCATCACCAAGATTGTCTTGGCTCGGAAACTTAGGTACGAGAGGGGAAGGTCATGAATTGAGCACCCCACTCACCCGATCAAAGATCGGCCTCTACTAATCATGATATGATTTTTATCAACATTATATGCTCTCATTCCGGTTTATTAGGCTAGCATTACTATGTGATGCGCACACATACAAGTATAGACTAACTTGCAAGAATTGGAACATCTCGAGTCATGTTTGTTTTGAAAATTATTTCGAAATATGTGCCACTTGAAAAAATGATCACATATGAACATTACTCAAATTATTCCAATTCAAGCAATAAACCTTCATCCACAGGCATTCAAGCAGTTTAGCACTTAAGCAATTAGCCTCATGGCAAGCATGATAAACATGGCAACAATCACACACATGCAATATGCTAAAGCTAGTAAAGACTCACCTAGTACTCCAAGCCAAAATAAATAATAAAGTTAGAAAAAATGCATGATCCTAACTATGCAAGATGACTAATGCAACATATGCGATATGCAACTAATAGGCTCGGCTACTAATATGGCATATGAAACAATTAAATAGCATACGGTCTACGCACGTATTCAAAGAAGTATTTAAACTAGCAATGCAGTTAGAATGATGAACCGAGCCTCAGTGCATGCAATACAAATGGATGCAAACATGAAGAAGGCTAAATAAAACATGATGTCCCTAAACTAACCATCTTAAGTAGTTAAATAAAAGGGAGAAAGATGTGAGGTTGGAAGACATACACATTATTACATTGCGCTCTCACGAAGGATAGTTCGAACATATTAACTAATTAGCTAACTAATTAAAGCTAAGCTAATTAAGCTAATTATTACAAAAACAAATGAAATTAGCTAAATTACTTAACTAATTATTACAAATGAATATGAATTAACTAATTATTCTAGTTAACTAACTAATTACAAAACAAAATTGAATAACTAATTAACTAACTAATTAGTTACAACCCTTCGCAAAATTAACTAGCTACAACTAATTGATTACAACAAGATTAATTACATTCGACAAAATGCGTAAGTGAAGATGGATGAAGGTTGCATGCACAGCACCTGAGAGCTACTTTGTCTACCCAAACTGCCTCTGTTTCATCTTCAGCCACTGCCTCTATTTCCTACAAAACTACACTGTTGGCCACACACTAAGGGCCAGCCGTGCATCACTGATGGTCAATCAGGCCCACAGATGGCCGGCCGTGCATCAATTTGGTGCAAAGCTATGTTTTTGTGTTCTGAGGTGAACCAGTGCTGACAGAGTATCCTCAAGCTCTATTTGTCCCTTTCTTCCTTCTCTGTCATGGGAAAGCCTCGAGAGAAGGTTGAAATTGATTCCAAAGCCATCAATGAGCAAAATGATTGCTTGATGGTCTCGGATGCAATTTTGGACAAAAGTTAATAAAATGCAAAGAATAAGACCACCCCTCTCTTGTGTCATGGAATGAACTCAAAGAGGGAGGTTGCAACGCTTCAAGAATCATCAAAATGCTATGGATTAGCATGTGATGACTCTTGACACAAGGAACTTGTCATAACGTCCGACCAAGTTGGAGCAATTTAAGCCACTTTCTTTTATGTGTGTTGATCCAAGTTTTAAGCCAATTTTGTTAAGCCTTGCCATTCTTTAGTCCATTTGTCCATGGTGATGTTGAAGTCCTCTAAACAAGAAGTAATGTCAAACGAGAGGTTCTTCTAAAGCATGAGAGAGACCACACCGTTGGCAATGAATCTTCGAAAAGATTAAGCCATTAAGTAAGAGTCTTTCTTATATGTCTTGAACAACCTCAATCGGTTGAAATCATTCTCAAGAATGAAAGAGATGGATGGTGGATTGATTGTTAAAATTAGACTCTTAAACATAGAAATGAGTAAAGGAATGCTTAGAACAACATGCAACAAGTTATGTATGCTAACTTATGAGACAATAGCTAAACTAAACAAAGCACGAATCAATTTCAAAGGCTTGGACAGCCCTAAAACAGCCCTTAACATATGAAAAATAGAGGCTAAACATGCATGAAAAGAGCTTAAAAAGCTAAACAATAAAGAGAAGAATGAAGGCTAGTAAGCAAGAACAAGACGGGGTGGCTAACCCCTTCACTTTTGAAACTTCAAAACATGATTTTTGGCCCTTTGAAAACTCCGAAAATCAATGTAGATATCAAAGAAAAAGAGTGGAAAATGAAGGGTTTAAGCTATAGGTAAAGGTGTAGAAAAAGCAAACTCTCTCTACCCTTTTGGTAGCCCTTCAAACCCGATCTTAAACACTTCAAATAGACTAAAAACAACACAAAACAGTGAGAATTATGAAGCAAATAAAAGAAATAAAAGCAAGAGAGAAGAAAACAAGCTTATACCTTTCAAGGGGTAAGATTGTTGTTTGTGATCCAAACTTGGTTTCAACCCACTCTTAAGCTAGAATTGTACTTCTCTAAGATCAAGCAAGGCTCTAAGGTGGTGAGACAAGGTTGTGTATGGAGTATAGAGATGACAGAAGGAAGTTAGGTTAGCTTACGGGTTGCTTGCAATAGAAGAAGAATGAGGGAGGAGCTCTCAAGGTGTATATAGGCTCTCTAAATTTTGTTCAACCCTCAAAACAATCACACAGCTTTGTTTTTATAGAATTTGAGCTCAAAAGGTGATAAATATCTTCAAAAATGGACAGCTGGCGGGCTCCCACCCAAAATAGTGTTTTTCGCCACCAAGGGCCGGCCGGCCATCACTGATGTATGGCGGGGCTTTGATGCCCTCCCTTGTTTTTTGGTTCAAACTCAACTCAGAGTGGAAAAAGGTCCAAAAATGAAACTCACAAGTTCAAACAAGGTAAATGTTGAAGATTTGAGGTTATTTCGAGAGCCTGATTGAATCCGAATCGCTGTGAATTCAAAGCACACAATTCAAATTTTATCATCGAGTGTATCGAACCAAGCGCCTAAGTCTTGCAGGCGGTCAAAAATGGGGTGTCTATAACCCCTTAAAACTCTTAATGAGTCCCTTGTATGCTTTGTTTGACCGGTCTTGAACCGGGTTAGGGAGATCTCTACCATGAATCAGTACACAACCAAGGAATTATATCGGTTCAGATAGGTCTCTTTACTCGCCCGTAACCGTCTCATCGATCTTCGGCAAATGAAGGCAAAACAGCACTGACATGGCTGGTGAAGGGAAGAACAAGTATGGCGAGACACCCAACTCGTTGGCTACATCGATGGCACCAATGTTGAATGGGTCGACGATGAGAGAAACCAACCGGGTAGGTGTGGATAATGAAGCTAAGGTGTGTTTGATAGAGGGAAGAAAGAGAGTGACTGTGAGGAAGATTTGGGAAACAACACTGAGGGGGTCATTGGGTAATTGAATAAGTGGGAGGAAGATGTGGTGGATGGTTTTGGAGAGTTTTTGGAGGACTGTTTTTTGGGCTATGGTGGGTGGTGCGGTAGAGGGGATGAGGATGGTGGTGGAGAAGTGGCGGTGGTGGACGAGTTGCTTGGCGAATTCAATGGAAAGGATGAGATGGCCTATACCTGGACTTGGTAGAAAAGCTACATGGGGTGTTTGATCCATAGTATACAAGTGTTTGAGAAATTTGAGTTTGTGTGTTATGGTTGTGTCGTTTTTTTGTTTTTGGTATTGTATGGGATAAGAATTGGTTGGTTTCTATTTATAGAAGAAAGAAGCAGAACTGCATGCAAATGAAAAGAAGAAAAAAAAAATTATTAATACATGAAAATTACACTCATTACAAACACACTTACACCTACCATATATATAGCGATCCCGGTTTTTCCTCTCATGTTTACTGTATTCCGGACTCGGTTCCGTTGATAGCTGTTGTTGTCTGTATTTCATTTCCGTCCTTTAACTCTTTGTAGTTGAGTTTAGAATTGTTTTGGGCGTGTTTCGAACAGGTTGGTTGAGCTTTTGTCCTAACTCTTGTTGCCCAGATTTTTGGTGATCCGCTCGAGCGGGTCTTCTTGCGCTCGAGCGGAGTTTGCATACCTTCAGTAGTTTGTTCGTCTGCAAAAGTACTGCAGATGTGTTTTTCACACTCAAGCGGATTTCCTTACGCTCGAGCGAACCTTTTTGCACTCGAGCGGGTGTTCAATGTCTGTAAAAATACTGGAAGAGGGTAATCTACACTCAAGCGGGTTTCCCTTTGCGCTCGAGCGGGTGTGTTTTTGCAGTTGTTTCTTGGCGCTCGAGCGGGTATTCTTGCGTTCGAGCGGGTCTAGTTTTTGTGCTTGACGCTCGAGCGTCCTATTCTCCGCTCGAGCGGACTAGTCGTCTATCAGATGGCAGCTGGGTGATTTTAAATCACTTTTCACGCTTTCTTTCTCTCTCTTACTTTTCAAAACCTCCATTGGAGAGCACCTCACTCTAAAACTCTAACTTCTCTCTAGGGTTTGATCTAGTAGGAGTGATCCTCTACCCTTGGGCCGTTGTAAAAAGTGTGGAGCTTATTGAGGGCTACATTTTGATCTGAAAATATTGGGGTTTGGAGCATTTCGAATTTCTTCATCTTCTTCCTTTGAGCTCCGAATTTGAGGTAGGGATAACTACTCATTTCTATGGTCTTTGACATAAACTATTGGTCACTTTGATGTAATGTTGAAGTTGGGTAATTTTGGGTGCTAGGGTTTCAAAATGAATAAAGAAGGGTTTGGCTATTTTGACTCATAAATGTGTATCTTGGGTCATAAAATGATGGAATTGATGATATATGGGATCTTTGGGTCATTGTAGAGGTAAGGGGGAGAAATCCCTAAATTGTTGTAAGAATTAATTTATATAATTAATTTGGAATGTTATGGAAATATGGACTTGAATTGGAAATAATGAAATTGGCTCATTATAAGAGGGAATGGTGGAGTTGGATTTATTAATCGCTCACTTGTGAAATTGTTGTCAAATTATCTGTTGATGCATTTATTATCTGTTTAGAAATAAATTGCTTTGGGCTATCGGTGGAGGAAGTCTTGATTGTTGTAGACAATGCATAATGATTAGGCGAACTAAAACTAATCAATTGGTTATGTCATCGAGTATAGCGGTTGGAATAATACATCAAACTTATGTATTGATTGATCTTGTATATGATATGTGTTTATATACATTGTGTTGTATGAGAGGAGATAGGAGATGTACTCCACGGTTTAGGGAAAGATAGGGGATGGACTCCTAAACCGGATATTATTTGGGAGGAGATAAGGGATGGACTCCATTGATACAACAAATATGTGTATCTATTGAAGTGTTGATACAGCGAATATGTGTATCTATTGTGAAGTATGGAAGTGTTTTATGTGATATTGATACAGCAAATATGTGTATCTATTGTGAAGTATGGTAATATTGTTGATATGAGCTGTGGTCTCATGGGAATTGTTTGGCCAGGTTCTGAGCCATATTTATGAATCAAAAACCGGTTAAGTAAATGTCACGCCCCTAAGATTTGGATGATGGAATATTATTGGGGTTAGTCCTAATTTAATATTTAATTGTCTAAATTTTGTTTTGAGCACAGCCGAGCTTCCTTTGCAGGATTAGTAGAGGCTTTGGTGGTGACAAGAAATAACTATGATCGTAGGACATGTCATTTGGAGTTCTTTTATTTTTCTTGAGCTTAGGGTTGATACTAATTTATGTATTTATTATTTTTTTTATGACTTTAGTATTGGAATAATTTGGCATGGTTTGTAACCGTACTTTATTTAAGTTGTTTTGACTATTTATTGTTACCTTGATGTTGAGGTATTGGTCAGTTATGAATTTATGGTGGATGGTTTGGTTTGCGTTTAGTTTTTTTGTTTCACCCCTAAGATTTGGATGATGGAATATTATTGGGGTTAGTCCTAATTTAATATTTAATTGTCTAAATTTTGGGGCGTGACAGTAAAGAAAAGAGGAACGAAACATGGGCATATTTGTCATGTAATTGAAATGGATTATGAAATGATTTATGTGGGTTAAACATTTATCAAATGCTAATGTTTTAGTCTTTGCTCATATTATGTTTAGCATATCTCTACTGGGCGTTGGCTCACCCTATATCAGACATCCTTTTCAGGTACAGGTGTTATGCCACCTCCAAGGACGTAGCTTGGGAGGCTTGAGGCTATTAAACTCTCTTTGTTGTTTTTGGTTGTATTACATGTATATCAAGCCAAGGGCTTATTTTGTGTAGAGTTAGTACTCTACTTTTTGTAACCAAGTGTTGACTTGGAAAGTTGTAAGCCTATAGGGCATTTACTTTTCTTGTCAACATGTAGTACCTTTTGTAAGAATACTCTGATGATTGTAATATGAAATCTCTTTTCCTTATCATGATTGTATGATATTATGGGTTTATTTTGAGGGCGTTACAATATATTTGTAATTCTTCCACGAAAGAATTGGTCTACAATGTCTTGTCTTTTTATTCACGTCGTGTTTTATAATTGAGAGTTGCAAAGAGCTCTAGAGAGGGATGATTGGGCCTAGTGAGGTAAGCACAAACGTAAACCTCCTAATAGGGGTGTAAAAACAGCCCGAGGCCCGTGGACAGCCTGAAGCATGCCTGAGGCCCGAGGTGGGCCCGGTCCATTTCGGCACGGGCCCAAGGCCAGCCTAGTACCTTGGGCCCAGGCCTGAGCCTTCCATTTTTGTCCTGGCCTGGCCCAAAAAATGTCAGGCCCTGCGGGCAGCCCGGGTTGGCCACCCACTCGGCCCTCTCTCTACCACTAGTCAAATTTCAAAAAATAAAAATAAAAAACAACTTGCAAAGGTTAAATAATTTAAAAAAATAAAAAATATAAAAAAATAAAATAAATAAAAGATTGAACTTGCAAAAATTAAAAAAATAAAAACAAAAAGTTATTAATATTGTTATTTTATTAATTTAATATATTTATACATTACTTAACACATACATTAACATATCCATTACACCACCACTCATTCAATAAAATTAACAAACTCTTAACACACATTTTTGGCCCCATTTTTATCACTTTTTGTCATATAACACACTATGTTTTAGCCACTCCATTGTGGATTCTCTTACAATGAATGAATTAATATATATATATATATATATATATATAATTCAAATGGTTGATTGGTGTGCATTGTACTAGCCTGCCTGCCCCACCCCTAGCCTACTTTGTTCACTGTTGCATCTCAATCTCATCAATCACTCAAGTCTTCATTCAATGAATGAAAAAAATAAATAAATAAAAATTCAAACGGTCATAAAAGGTAAAAATTCAAATGGTCATAAAAATTCAAACATCCTAAGACAAACAATAATATATATATAATTTTTTTTATAAATTTATTGCACTCTTTCAAACTATTATAAATATCCTTCATTTTTCAAAATAAATCTCACAAATAAATCTCTCTCTCTCTCTCTCTCTCTTAAACTCTCTCAATCTCTCTTAAACTCTCAATCTCTCTCAGCTCACAATTAATTTTGAAGTGTCATCCCTAAGTGACAATTGCGATTGTGCAATAAGAAACTTTTATCAGAAGAAACTAATTTTTGTATTACATTCGCCAGTCGGTAATATTAATTAGTTTAATTAAATTTATTAGCTACTCATTTTTTTCATTAATTATTTGTGCACATATATTAATTATAATTTTTTACTCATTGTATTTACACATTATTTAAATTAATTGTTAATTCTTATATATTGTTTTGCTTATATTACTATGGATCCTAATATTCCTAATGTTTATGTCGATGTTGATACATATACTACACAACATGAATCTGTTGATTCTCCTTCTAATATCCCTCTTCCAACAGTTGGATCATCATCTAGGAGCAGAAGTAGTAATGTTTGGGAACATTTTGAAAAAATAGCTATAAATAATCCTGATGATACAATTACATTTAAAACAAAATATAAATATTGTGCATATTTACTTAGTGGTGCATCTGCAGGGGATACTAGTTACCTAAAAAGGCATGCTAACAAACATTTACAAAGTCGACAATTTGATATTCGAAGTCAAATGCAATTAGGGTCTTCATCAACTAGTAATTTGCAAACATTTTCATATGATCTTATACGTGCACAAAATTCTGTAGTTGATTATATTATTAAAAAAGAACAACCTTTTACTACTAGTGAATGTCCTGATTTTACCGAAATGATTCACGAAAGTTTTACACCGCAATATCAAAGTTTTTCAAGAAATACTACTAGAAACAGGATTTTAAAGAAATTTGAAGATGTTAAAAGTGAATTATTTGACATCTTTAAAAATTTAAATGAAAGAGTTTGTTTAACATATGATATGTGGTCAAATAATAGTTTTGAATATCAATGTATTACTGCACATTTTTTTATAATGATTGGAAATTAAATAAAAGAATTATTTCATTTAAATTAGTTGAACTTCCATGCACTGGTTATTCGCTTAGTGTAGAAATAAGAAATGTATTATATGAGTGGGCTTTATAATATAAAATATTTACGATTAGTTTAGATAATGCAACATATTATAATCAAACTGTAGTCTATTTAAAATCAATTTTACAATTACTGGTTGATGGTGATTTATTTCATATTCTGATTGTTAAAGAAGCTATGCACGTATACGAGATTTTTGTACTTGTAATAAAAAATGCAGTTGTTACTATTATGCCTTCTGCTAATCGAATTTCAGAATATAGAAAAAATTGTCAACGAGAAAATATGCCATTTAGAAAATTAATTTTAGATGTAGATAGTAGGTGGAATTCAACATATAATATGTTAAAAATAGCTTGTAAGCAAATAAGAGCAATAGATTTATTTTTTGCAACAACATCAATAGGAGGAGTACTGACTCCCACAGAATTTAATTGGCGCCAAGTAGTCTTGTATAAAGATTTTTTAAAAGTTTTTGATACTTCAAAAAAATTATTTTCTTATATATATATTCCTACTTCACTATTTGTTTTATACATGCTAGCAGAAATAATTAAAGTTTTCTTAAAATATATGGATAATGAATATTATGTAACTGTTATTACTTCAATAATGAAAGCAAAATTTGATAAATATTTTGATGCTTTGCCTCATCTATTGGGTTTAGCAATAATAATTGATCGTATGTGTAAAGAAATTGATTTACAAGAATATTTAGAGCATCTTTTCGTTGATCAAACACAATTTGCCCTTATTATGCAAACATGCAACAGATTATTTGAAGAATACAGGGCAACTGCATCTGTAAATACACATGCACACACTACACTAGTAGTCTCATCTCGATACGAGAGATTAAGGTTGTATTTGGTATAGCTCTGGAATCTTAATTCCAGAGTTATTTTCAACACATTGTTTGGTTTAAACTTTCCAAAATCGATTCCAAGTCACATTTCAAAACTTATTTGAAAACCTGTTCGGTAGCATAGTAAGTTTTTAAATTTTGAATTTTGAATTTTGAAAAGAGCGATTTTGGTCTACCCGGTCGTCCTTCCGGACACCCCCCGATGTGCAGTCGGTTGACTGGAACAGTTTTTTTTTTTTTTTGGCACTTGTTATTTGGGAAAAAAAAATGGGAATTTGTTTTTGATTTTTTTAACAAAAATAATATATTTTTTTATATTTTAAATCAAAAATATTTAAAAAAAATAATTCGAACTAAATATACAATAAAAGTTATTTTACAATAATTGACTATTTATTTTGAAAAAAAATTTATTTCCTTTGTAATATTTTCAATTAAAAAAATTGATTAATGTTATTTTTTGTTAGTAATTAATTTTTTTAATTGAATTTTAAAAAGAGTTTGGTTATGAATGTTGATCAGAATTTTCAATAGAGTTTTGAGTAGTGTGTTTGGTTATGAGTTATAACAATTTGAATTAAGTTTTGAAAACTCATAACCAAACAAATTTTCTTATTTCATATGTCACATCAAACATTGAAATCTCAATTCAAAACTCTTTTCAAAACTCAGAACCAAACAAATTTTCTACACTCAAATCATAATTTCAAAATTCACAAACTCAAAATACAACTCTATTCTCAAATCATATTTAGAAAACTCTACCAAACGCTACCTAAGTGTTTTTTCAGCAATAAAAAGTAGAAGAATATTTCAACATACAAGTGTAAGCAGTTCTGAACTACAACATTATTTGGAAAGCTCGTCAATGGATGAGTCCGATGATTTTGACATTTTGAAATGGTGGAAATAAAATGAAACTATGTGGCATGTGGTTTCACAGATGGCCCGTGATATACTAATCGTTCCTATTTCTACAGTTGATTTCGAAACAGCTTTTAGTGCAGGTGGTCGGGTGCTGAGCGATTACCGGTGCAGGCTTTCACCCCAAATGGTTGAGGCACTGATGATATCCAGAGATCATATGCATGCACTTACGAGAAGAGAAAATTATAGTGAAAATGAGCGAATTCAAAATGATTTGGATGACATATCCTCAGGCAACGCGACTGAAATGTCTGTCTTCTTCGATGATTGATCAACAATTTGTTTTGTACTATTTTATTTCATTTCGGTTTTTTTATTTTTATTTTTTATTATTAGATTATTGAGGTGGAGTATAATGCAAATGATTGGCAGGCTAGTAGGTGCCAACCTAGTTAGGATGTACTTGACCTATAATGATGCAATTGTTTTACCATCATCAATAATCTACACCTATTTTATTTAATAATATCAATTTTTATAATATTTTATTTCATTTTGAAATAAAAATTATTCATTCAATATTGAAAGTTTCATTTTCATATATATATAATTATTCATTTTGAAAGAAAAAAAATTACATAATTGCATACTTTTTTAGTTATAAGTTCATAATTAAAAAAACATAAGTCATACATAATTAAATTTAAATATCATCATGAAATACAACCAAACAAAACATCTCATTAATTTTAACTAAAATACTATAGTATAATTTTTCTTTTATTTTTATTCCTAATAAAAAAAAAAAAAAAAGGCCCGACTGGGGCCGGCCCACAGCCTAGGCCCTATTATGAGTGGGCTTGGGCTTGGGCTTGGGCCTGGGCCCCACTTTTTGGCCCATGGCCTAACCCGCTAAAAGAGAGGGAGCCCATGAGGCCTGCTTGGGCTAGGTCGGGTCAGGCCATTATTACATCCTACCTCCTAAGACAATAGAACTTAGAAAAGTATGAGAATGAGACTTATCAACCAAGATTTTTTTAAGGGGTAATAATACAAATT
Source organism: Camellia japonica (assembly GCA_030407325.1). Classification (NCBI taxonomy): domain Eukaryota; kingdom Viridiplantae; phylum Streptophyta; class Magnoliopsida; order Ericales; family Theaceae; genus Camellia; species Camellia japonica. Next base: position 30,780,969 of record JAPPVO010000029.1, on the reverse strand, counting down.
CATTTTTATAATTCAAAAATTATAATTTTCATCACATTTTACATGGATTCCATATGAATGTCACATTATATAAATTAATTTTTATCGTACTCATTCAGAAATTTTGAGTGGGCAAATTTGAGTTACCAAATTTTCCCCTTTTTAATGTTGGAGTATGAGACCCAATTGCTTTATTAAAAATATTTAATTTAGTTCAGTATTAGTTATAATATATTTTATATATTATATCTAACTTTTGGAGGCCCAATGGATATTTAGTAATTTGTTTGGTGACAACTAGGATTTTGATAAAAAGCCCAAGATAGAACAATAACTTATTGGTATTGTTTTACCTTTGAAGTGCAGGGGTTGCTATAAGGTTTTGGTCCCTTTTTGGTGGGTTTGTTTTTCAGTTTTTGCTTAGAAATTCTTTGGCTGCTTTGAAGTATTGTCTTTGTGCATATTTGGCTGCTTTAGTGAAGATTGATTTGGGTCTATTATTTTTGCTCTTCTACAACTCTGTTTTGAGGACTTTTGTTCATCTATTTGGTGAGGTATTTCCTCTTATTTATTTGTGATTATTTGGAATTCACCTAAGAATGGTTTTGTGAGACCATTCGTGTCTCGTTTGTAATCGTTTGGAAACTTTTGATTGATAATAGAATTGAATTTCGATCCCGTGGACATAACTCACATTGAGGGAACCACGTAAAATTCTTGTCTCATCGTTGATTTAATTTTTTAGCATTAGTTTTTATTCCCATTGATTGATTTACTTGTAGAAAATCATATATTTTCCCTAACAACTTGTATCAGAGCTTATGGTTTATTTGGGTTTACTTATTTATGTAAATCAATGGAGGGATATATGGGTTGTATATCTAGCTTCAAAGAAAGCAATTGGGTAACTTGGAAAACTAAAATGGAGGACCTATTATTTTGTAAAGATTTGTATGGGCCTATTGAAGGTGATAGTGGCAAACCCGTGGGTATGAAACATGATGAATGAAAGAGACTTAATCGAAAAGTTGTTGGTGTTATCCGTCGATGGATTGATGATAGTGTGTTTTATCATGTTGTTAATGAAACTTTGGTACATGATTTATGGAAAAAATTATGTCTTTATGATAGAAAATCAGCCACAAATAATGCTTTTCTATTTTATAAGTTGGTTAATTTAAAATATAAAGATGGCAGTCCCATTCTGGAACATTTGAATGAAATAAAGAGTATTGTTAACCAATTTGCTTCTATTAAAATTATTTTTGATGATGAGTTGCAGGCTTTAATGCTACTTAGTTCTTTGCCTGAAAGTTGGGAGTTGTCACAATGAGCTAAGTCACAATGCTACTTAGTAATTTGACGCTCGATGGAGTTGTCACATTGAGCTAAGTCACTAGTAGCTTATTGAATGAACAAACTAGAAGAAAATTGGCGAGTTCCTCTCATTCGGAGGCATTTGTTGTGAGAGGCCGAAACAAAATAAGGGGAAGGAGTAAGACTCCTCATGGTCGTGATCAAAGCCGCAACAAATCAAGAGATGGTTCGTTTTCAAAGAAAGACATTGAGTGCCATTATTGCCATGAGAAAGGGCACATGAAGCAGGAATGCCGAAAGCTCGAGACAAAGGAGAAAAGGTGTGACAAAAGTGTGGATAAAATGCAAGAAGACACAACAGTGGTTACTGCCAATGGTGATCTCATGGTTGTTTGTGAAGATGATTGTGTCAATTTTGTGGGCTAAGAGAGCAATTGTGTGATTGATTTCAGTGCTTCTTTTCATGTGACTTCCCGAGTTGATTTTTTCACTACCTACACCAAAAAAGATTATGGTTGTGTTCGAATGGGTAATGAAGGTTTGTCCAAGATTGTTGTCATGGGTGATGTTTGCTTGGAAACAAATTTGGGCTACAAGTTATTGCTTAAAGATGTGAGGCATGTTCCAGACATTTGCCTCAATTTGATCTCTACTGGGAAGCTAGATGATGAAGGTTCCAACAAAAAATTTGGTGATGAAAAATGGAAGCTCACAAAGGGTTCTTTGGTCATGGCTAAGTGCAAAAAGACTCACACACTTTATTCGATACAAGGAAAAATTTGTAAAGGTGTTATCAATGCACTTGAGGATGATACTTCTACCAAATTATGGCGTAAGCGACTTGGGCACATGAGTGAAAAGGGGCTGCAAGTTTTGTTCAAGAAAGAGTTTCTACCCGGTTTGAAAGGTACACATCTTAAAACTTGTGTTCATTGTTTGGCCGGTAAACAACATAGAATTTCTTTTCATAAAAATGTTGCTTCTAGAAAAGAAAATGTTTTGGAGTTGATTCATTCGAATGTTTGTGGTCCTTTAAAAGTGGTGCACTTTATTTTATTACTTTCATTGATGATTATTCAAGGAAAGTTTAGGTTTTTGTACTAAAAACTAAAGATCAAGTTCTAGATGTATTTAAACATTTTCAAGCCATGGTTGAAAGAGAAACAAGGCAGAAATTGAAGTGCATCCAAATAGATAACGGTGGTGAATACATTGGGCCATTTTGATGAATATTGTCATAGCCAAGGTATTCAGCACCAAAAGACAGTTAAGAAGACTCCTTAACAAAATGGTGTTGCCGAGAGGATGAACCGCATTGTTGTAGAAAGAACAACGTGTCTGCTTTCACATGCTAAATTGTCAAGATTTTTTTTGGGGTGAGGCAATGAGGACAACGGTTGACGTGATCAATTTGTTTCCTTCATATCCTTTGAATGGTGATGTTCCCAAAAAAGTTTAGACCAATAAAGATATGTCTTATGAGCACTTCAGAGTGTTTGGTTGCCGAGCCTTTGTTCACATTCCAAAGGATGAGAGGTCCAAGCTTGATAGCAAGTCAAGACAATGCATTTTTCTTGGCTATGGGCATGATGAATTTTGTTATAGATTGTGGATCTGGTCAACAAGAAAGTTATTCATAGCCATGACGTTGTGTTTCTTGAAGACCAAATAATTGAAGACTTTGGCAAAGGTGATCAACCGGAGCCAAAAACTAGTGATCTTATTGACATGGATCTATCTCCTTCATCTTCGGTCGATGATGAAAATAGGGAAGATGTGCAGCCACCTATTGAAAATGTGGAGGATGATACTAATCCTAATGAAGTTGAGCCAGAAATTGAGGAAGGGCATCTAACTCAAGAACTACCACCATAACTTGAGTTGAGGAAATCTACAAGGGATCGGCAACCTTTGAGAAAGTATCCTCCCAGTGAATTTGTGTTGAAATCCGATCAAGGGGAGCCCGAGAGCTACCAAGAAGGAATTGAGCATGCAAAGAAAGTTGATTGGAAAAAGGCTATGAAAAAGGAAATGAATTCCTTACTTAAAAATCACACTTACGATTTAGTGAAATTGCTTAAGGGGAGGAAAATTCTGAAAAATAAGTGGGTCTTCAAATTAAAGAATGATGGCAAGAATCTAAGGTACAAGGCATGCCTTGTTATAAAAGGTTTTGGGCAAAAGAAATGTGTTGACTTTGATGAAATTTTCTCGCCAGTTATAAGGATGTCTTCTATTCAGGTTATACTTGGCATGGCTGCAAGTATGAACCTTGAAGTTGAGCAACTTGATGTGAAGACTGCATTTCTTCATGGTGATCTTGAAGAAGAAATTTACATGGAGCAACCGGAGGGTTTTATGGAAAAAAGGAAAGAGAAATTGGTTTTGCAAATTGAAGAAAAGTTTGTATGGTCTCAAGTAAGCGTCGCGCCAATGGCACAAAAAAATTGACTCTTTTATGATAAATAATGGTTTTTCTAAAACCACTTCGGACCATTGTGTGTTTGTGAAAAAAAATTCGGATAGCAAATTTATTATTCTTTTACTTTATGTTGATGACATGTTAATTGTGGGTTAAGATTCTACCATGATTAACAAGTTGAAGTTAGAGTTGAGTAAGTCTTTTGCTATGAAAGATTTGGGACCAGCAAACAAATACTTGGTATGAAAATTGTTCGTGATCGCAAAAAGGGGCTGATTTGGTTGTCTCAAGAAAGTTACATTAAGAAAGTTTTTGAGAGGTTCAACATGGATAAAGCAAAACCAGTTGGTTGTCCACTTGTGGGTCATTTCAAGCTTAGTTCAAATCAATGTCCTACAAGTGAGAAAGACAAGGAAGAGATGCTGGAAATTCCTTATGCTTCAGCGGTTGGTTCTTTGATGTACGCTGTGGTTTTTACAAGGCTGGATATTGCTCACGTCGTTGGTGTGGTGAGTCAGTTTCTTTCTAATCTGGGTAACGAACATTGGGCAGCGGTGAAATGAATTCTAAGGTATCTTCGAGGGACTTTGAAGGTGTATTTGTGTTTTAGGGATGGTAAGCCGATGCTTAATGGGTTCACAAATTCTGACATGGCCGGTGATGTTGATTCTAGAAAATTTACTTCGGGGTATTTCATGACATTTTCAGGGGGAGCTGTGGCATGGCAATCTAAATTGCAAAAATATGTCGCTCTCTCAACTACCAAAGATGAATTTATTGCCATTACGGAAGCTTGCAAAGAAGAGTTATGGTTAAAGAAATTTTTGCATGAGTTAGGTTTGACTCAAGAAATGTATGTGCTTTATTATGATAGTCAAAGTGCTATTCATTTGAGTAAAAATTCTACTTTTCATTCAAAATCGAAACATATTAATGTGGACTCTAAGAAATGTAAGTGCTTTATTATGATAGTCAAAGTTCCGTTTACATATAAAATTCTACACAAATTCAATTTCAATTGTAATAACCAATTTAATGTGGACTCTATCAGAGAAATACTTATTTTTCATATTTTTTTTATTGCATATTTAATTTTGTTATTGTCAAATTTCTTTTATATAGTTGATATTTTAATTTAATTATTATGATATTTGAAAGAAATTTTATCTCAATATACAAATAAATAAATAAATAAATAAGACACAATGTGCTTAATTATGTGCATCACACGGATCAAATAATTTTTTTTTTATATTTTATTTTCTAACTTATTGATGTCTTAATATTAATTTATATTTATCATCATCTCATATATATATATATATATATATATAATTAAAAGTAGTATTTTTCTCTTACTTAAGTGACACATTCTAAAGGCTTATTTAAAAAAAAATTTACGTCAGCATACTTTTTCCATTTATATATAAAGTCTTACACACACTCAATTTCAATTATAATAACTAATTTTATATGGACTCTATTTGAAAAATACTTATTTTTCATATATATAATTATAATTTAATCATTATGATATTTGAAAAATTATCTCGATATACAAATAAATAAATAAATAAGACAGAATGTGTTTAATTATGTGCATCACACGGATTAAATTAATTTTTTATATTTTTTAAAATTTTTTGTCTATCTTATTGATCTCTTAATATTAATTTATATTTAATTATATATATATATAACTAGTGTTCACCTTCAAAATTTATCTCTCCTATGTGGCATATCACTACAAGATGTATGACTTTTGGCAACCAATTATTTTGGTGTCTGAAATTAGTCTCAATTATTTTGGTCCCTAAAATCATTATTTTGGTCTCTAAATGCTTTCAATCACAAAAATAAATTTGTCACCAAACACGTTGCTAAATTGACTTTTAGCAACGAATTTTCAAAAGTGTTGCTGAAAATGACAATTAACAACCAATTTTCAAAAGTGTTGTTGAAAATGACAATTAACGATGAAATTTATATAGTCACAAAATGTTTGATTTTGTAGAACTAAACATTTAGTAGTTAATAATTCATCACAAAATGTCCCTATTTAGTCACAAAAAACATGATAATGGCATTTTTAACCACAATTATATTTGATTGCCAAAACATAAATGACTTTCTCTACCACATATTTTCGTCAGTAAAAGTCAAAGTGAGAAAACATTTTGGAATCATTTAATTTCATAACTAAAAATTCACAAAAATTAAATTTGTCATCCAATCATTAAAAAAAATAAAAATAAAATAAAAATTGACATTTACAGAAGAAAGGCACTATATTTCCCAAATCATAATGAGTACATAGAAAATAAAATTTTACAAAAATTAAAAGATTTACAGTAGAGGTCACCAGCAACACCTGCTCAAACCATTTTAGCAAGTTAATTGACCTAAATATTAAAAGGATTTCTCCGTCATCTGGGGCATATTCTAGCTTAAGAAAAATACATTATTCAAATGAGTTTGCATCAAGGGTGTTGTTGACGCTTTAGGCCTGAATAATATTGTAGGCATATCCTACTAAGAGAATCATCTTTAGTTGATGTGCCACCAAATTCTTGGTGGCTTGATAGTGGAACACCTATTCATGTTTCCAATTCTTTGGGGGGTTCATAAACAAACGTAGGCCAAGTGAAGGAGAGAATTGTGTCAACGTTGGCAACGGAGTTAGGACCCCAGTAGATTTTGTTGGTAGTGTTAGGTTGTATTTTGAGTCTGGAACCAGTTTTATTTTAGAAAATGTTGATTTTGTGCAATCTATGAGGCGAAACTTAATTTCATTTCAAAACTTGATGAGTCTGGTTATTGTTTTAGTTTTGGTAATGGAAAATTTGATTTGTCTTTAAATTCTATTTTGGTTGGGAATGGATGCTTGTGTGATGGTTTATATAAACTAAATTTGTCCCAAAATCAATTTTCTATGAATGTTGAAAGCAGAGGAACTAAAAGATGTTTAACTAAAGAAAACTCATCCATGTTGTGGCATAAAAGACTAGCACATATTTCTAAAGAAAGAATTGAGAGACTGATTAAAACATATATACTTCCTAACCTTGATTTTCATGACTTTGAAGTGTGTGTGTGTATAGCGATCCCGGGTTTTATCCCTTGTTGTACAGTGATCCGGACTTGTTTCCGTAGATGTTAGCAATTGTTTAAATCTTGTTTACGTCCTTTCATACTTTGTATTTGAGTTATAGGATGTGTTGGGCAGGTTTGTTACAGGTTGGTTGTGTTTGGGAGGAAATGGTTGCTGTCCAGAATTTTGGTCCTTCGCTCAAGCGAGAAGTTTGTCGCTCGAGCGAGCTCTTTGTTTTGGATCCTTTGCTCGAGCCAGGGTTTGGTCACTCGAGCGATAGTTGAGTTTTGTGTCTGGTGGCTCGAGCGAGAAGTCTTGCGCTCGAGCGTGCGTCTGCGTCTCACTTTGACCTGAGAGCTATGTTTTCTGGCTCGAGCGAGCTTTCCTTCGCTCGAGTGAGCACTCTGTCGCTCGAGCGTGCTTCTGGGTTACAGACCTGAAGCTTCGAGTTGTTGGCTCGAGCGAGACTTTCTTCGCTCGAGCGAGTACTCTTTGTGTCTGGTCGCTCGAGCGACCAATCCTTCGCTCGAGCGAGTCTGTTATATATCAGATCGCAGCAGCGATTTTAACTTCACTTTTTCATCCCCTTTTCTTTTTCAAACCCTAGATACGAGACCCTCTCTCTCTAGACTTGTCTTCTCTCTAGGATTTCATCTCCCTCTAGTGTGAATCTATCCTAGGTCCTTTGTTAAAAAGATAGAGGGCGACTTGGGCTTTGATTTAATCTGAAAAACTTGGGATTTGGAGCACGTTGGATTTTGGTCTTCATCTCCGTTTGAGCTCAAACTTCGAGGTAGAGATATCCTACTCTTCTTTATGAGCTTTGTCTTTGAATTTTGGTATTTTGATATGTTGGAGGTTGTTGTGTAATTATGAGAAAGTTTGGGTCTTTTGTGTAATTTTACAAAAGTTGGTGGTTTTGTTTATAATAAACCAATATGCATGCTTGGCATAGAGAAATGAGTTAAATGATGGATTATGGAAAAAAAAAAAATGGCACCTTAGGGTTGTTATGTAACTTATGGGGAAAATGCCCTAATTACATAGTTAAATTAATTGCTATAATTAATTTGAAGAAAAGAGGAAATTGAATTGAGAATGTTGGAATTGGATGTGTATGGGATTAAAGGGTGTAGTTAGATTCATTCATCGCTCACCTAGTTGGAATGTTGATTATATATCCATTTGGTGCATTTATTTTCGGTATAGAAATAACTGCTTTGGGCTATTAGTGGAGGATAGTCTTCATTGTTGTAGACAATGCATGACGATTAGGCAAACTAAAACTAATCGATTGAGTATGCTATCGAATATAGTGACTGGAATAATACATTAACTTTATGTATTGATTGGTTGTATATGATCTATGTTTATATACATGTGTTGTGTGGGAGGAGATAGGGGATGTACTCCACGGTTTAGGGGAATATAGGGGATGGACCTCTAAACCGGATTATGTGTGACATTGATACAGCACTACAATGTGTATCAAGTGTTGATTATGGAAGTGTTCGAATTGATTTGATATAGCACTAAAATGTATATCGTTATCAATTGTGAAGTATATAAGTGATTCTATGTTATGTTGATACAGCACCGAAATGTGTATCTTTCGTAAAGTGTGGAAATGGTTTATGTGTTATCGATATAGCATTAAAATGTGTATCCATCATGAATTTCGAAAGTGTTTTAAAGATGAGTCTTAATCTCATTAAGTTATTTGGCTAAGTGTTGAGCCTTGTTTTCAAACTCAAAGTTGAAAAAGAAATGGAAAATGAAATGTAACATGGACTTAACGTCATGGAACCGGAATGTGATATATGTGGATGTATCTGTGTTGACCATCTATCAACTGCTAATCTTTTAGTCATTGTTCATAACTGGTTTAGTGTATTTCTGCTGGGTTGTGGCTCACCCTTTATGGGACATCATTTTCAGGTACAGGTAGCATGCCACCTCCAAGGACATAGCTTGGAAGGCTAGAGGTAGACAGACTTTTATCGTTTTGTTATCTTTTGGATGTATTACATGTAAATTCAAGCCAATGGCTTAATGTGTATTTGAGTTAGTACTCTCTTTTTGTAACCAAGTGTTAACTTGGAAAGCTGTAAGCCCGTAGGGCATTTGCTTTTGTTGTTAACATGTAATACTCATTGTAATGAACTATTCTAATGAATAGAAGAATATTTCTCTTTTATATCAATGCATGTCTAAATTGATGGGTTTTAATGTTATTATTTTGAGGGCGTTACAGTGTGGATTGTATAAAAGGAAAAATGACCAAAACAAGGAAACTAGCACTACCAAAAAAAAAAAAAGGTTTTAGAGACCAAAATTTAGGGATAAAATTATTTTTTAGGGACCAAATATTTGGGTTGCGAAAAGTGTCATTATATTTTTAGCAACGAAAATTAGACATTAGTGGTGAATTATTATCCTTTTGGAACCAAATTTTTTTGTCTAAAAAAATAAACCATTTTGAGACCAAATTATTTTTTCCCTAAAAGTCTATTTATTAGTGACATTTTCAAAATTTTATCGCTAAAAGTCTTGCTTTTGACTTTTCGGGACGATCTTTTAGCGACTATCCTCATGACGATAAAAATTGGTTCCTAAATGTCTTTTGTAACAAAAATTTCACTTTTAGAGACCAAAACATTTGGTCTCTAAAATTCTTATATGTTGTAGTGTAGGATCCACGCGTAGCAAAAACCTTTTAGAAATTATACACACTGACATTTGTGGGCCTTTGTCTACCACTTTGTGGGGGAAAGAATATTTATCACTTTCATAGATGACTACTCACGTTATGATTTTGTTTATCTAATTCATAATAAATCTGAATCTCTTGAAAATTTAAGATTTATAAAACCAATGTTGAAAAACAAACTGGCAAAGTGATCAAAATTGTTAGATCTGACTGTAGAGGTGAATATTATGGTAAACATGGTGATTTTGGTCAATGTATGAGACCTTTTGCTTAATATTTACAAACTTGTGAAATCATTGCACAATAAACCATGCCTGGGACCCCTGAACAAAATGGTGTGGCTGAGCGTCGTAATCGTACTCTAAAAGAAATGGTGAAATGTATGATTAGTACGTCCAAACTACCTGAATCCCTTTGGGGTGAAGCCCTTTTGACTACCATGTATATCCTAAATAGGGTACCAAGTAAAGTTGTTCCTAAAACACCTTTTGAATTGTGGACTGGAAGAAAACCTAGTTTGAACCACTTTCGGGTTTGGAGTTGTGCTGCTGAAGTAAAACTTTATAATTTTTCTGAAACCAAATTGGAACCTAGAACCACTCATTGTTACTTTGTAGGTTATCCAGAAACCTCGAAAGGTTATAGGTTTTATTGTCCTGGTTATGGCATAAGGATCGTTGAGGCAGGGAATGTGAATTTTCTAGAGAATGATGTAGGTGATTATATAAGTTCGGGTGAATAGTTTAGAGCTCAAATACATGAGCCTACTTTTGTACCTTTGCCTATTGTGACAAACAAGTTCGTTCATTCTCACATAAAGGGAGTAGGAGCACAAGCAGATAATGATGCCCCTATTCAGCCTATTGATGTACCTCAACCAGTTGAAGATGTACAACAAGCACAACCTCCTAGGCGTTCACATAGAGTTAGAAGGTCTGCTCTTCCAAATGATTATGTTGTCTTTCTAGTGGAGCAAGATTATGAGCTCGAGGAAATAATTGATCCAATTATATACAACAAGGCAGTCACAAATCCAAAGTCTAGCAAGTGGATTGATGTGATGAAGGAGGAGATGCATTCCATGGAAATCAATTCATCGCGAACCTCATCCGCCAATTCATCGCGACATGATAGCTCTGTCTTTCAAACCTTCAAGCACACAGCACCGATGAAGTTGACATCGACGAATTGATCAATGATGCAATCAAACGTAGTTTTCAAATCATTATAGTGAGAAGCTTCGAGGAGGCACTACGAGAACTCTGCTTCGCACCAGAAATTCAGATCATTTCAGATCGTTGCAATCGATCGGTTGAGAGAGATTAGGGTTTAAACACAAAGAGAGAGAGAGTCGATCGATTTCCCTCATATTTAAAATAAGGATGCTTCAGAATAAGAATGTGGTAATAGTAGATATAAAAATAAAATTTGAAAAATATATGTAATCACACCTTAATTAAAAAAGTGTGATTACAAAAATATAATATAATCACATTTAATTAAAAAGTGACATAAAAAATAAATACTATCACACTTAATTAAATTAGGTGTGATTAAAATATTAATTTGATTTTTTTAATCACACTTTCATTAAAAGTGTCATTAATCACACCTTCATTAAAAGTGTCATTAATCACACCTTCATTAAAAGTGTCATGTTTTAATTTCCTTAGGTGTGATTTTTAAGCATTTTTGTAGTAGTGGCGGTTTTCTTTACAAAGAACAATAAAAATTCTAGTGGTGCTAAATATATAAATCTGAAGTATTTCAAAGTTCGCGAATGGGTGGATAATGGTGATGTCATTTATGAGCACATTGATACAAAAGACATGTTAGCAATCCTTTCACTAAAAGGCTTAGACCAATTGAGTTTGTTAAACATGTTGAGCACATAAGTATTTTATAGTCTTTTGATGTGCTTGGGTAGAGATATTTTTGTTAACTATTTGTTTTTGATACATTAATGAGTTACCATTTTAGCTATTAAATTTTGATGTGTTGACTCTCATTTTATCTACAGTTGTAACGAGTTAAATCAAATTGAATTTATACTTTAATCTCAGTTGAGGATTTATTTTAAATTATTAAACTCCATTCATATTGGATCCAATTGATTAAATTGTGGCCCATTAGTAACCATGTAATAGTATTGTGGTTTTATTATTATTATTATTTGATTACCATAAAAGAGTTGTGAATATTTATGGTGTATACCATTAAACGAAATATATTTTGTGGTGAGAAAATATTATATTTACTTTTGTCATTAAAGATGTTGAAATGTAATTTTAAATTGATATATATATATATATAGGTGTATATATATATGACTAGATATTTGGTTAGATATTTGTTTATAATATATATATATATATATAAAAGTGACCAAATAGGATATTTTGTTCAACTTTGGGTTCTTGCCGTGAGGAGTAAAAGAGAAAAAGGGTTTCAAATGTTGGTTTTTCATGGGTTTGATCTAGTATAAGTCATTTTCGACCCCTAGTGCTTTGGATCAAAACGTAGAGGGCGGAAAAGGTATCGTTTGGCTCCAAGCAGATTTAATTTCTGTTGCCAAAAAAATTGAAAGCTTCTTGGCTTGAGGTAGGGATTTTTCCTACACTTCTTCATACACTTTTACTTGATTATATGGAGCTTAGAGTTGTATCTAATTTAATTAGAATTTTTAAAAAATTTGTGATTTATTTGCTTAAAAGAGAAATTTTGAGAAAAATAAAGAGTTGATGCCCAAATTGTGAAAGTGTAAACTTGGACTATGTTGATAAGGTTGTGAAAGAACTATGTTTTAAATTTGAACAAAAACGGACTTTGACTTGATCGGTTTTGAAATTTTTACTAGTTTGCGACCAAAAGAGCATTTTTTAAAAAAACAAAGGAATTATGTTTAACTTTTGGGGATTTTGATCAAAATAGGATGTCATAGTTGAATAATGCTTGGAGAATGAGTTTGGAAAGAAAATGATGTTTTCTTGGGCATTAACAATATTATTTTGCTTAATGTATCTGTTGGAATAAAACCGACACGGTTAGAAATGGACCTTGAGAGGTTACTAAATATAATTATGATATGAAAACTAGTGTAGTTGTTCATATTTGATGAGATGTGGAATAAATTGTATTTATCAAAATTTTTGGAAATTAATTGTTTAAATATCTGTTTAGAAATATCTGTTTGGGCTATCGGTGGAAGATTGCCATGATTGTTGTAGAAATGCATGAGACTTAGGTAAATTGAACCATATTCCTCATTTGTTGCATTGGACATTGCATTACATTCATTTCATTGGAAATGTATCTATTTTTGAGAAATGTTTGGAAATGTATCTGTTGGTGAAAAGATAAATACTTGGTGAATCTGGATAGAGGGTGTACAACCGCGCGGTTAGGTGTCGAGCCTTCCGGTTTACTAGTAAAAATGACAGTGGTAGTACATTTGGGCCTACTTGCAGACATTCACCTAGAGATTCATAGAGCCTGTATTCAAGTAACAGATATGGTTTAAAATGGAAATGGTTTCATATCTGTTGTTGCATCTCAACATTGCATGCTTTATAAAAAGAGAGATAAATTGTTTTATCATGAGCATGGCATGAGCATACTCCTCTTTAGTCTTGTCATGGTCTATATGTTGTGTAGTGTATCTCTACTGGGCTGTAGCCCACCCTATAAGGAAAACTATTTCAGGTGCAAGTGATATGCCTCTGCCAAGGCACTGACTTAGGAGGACTTGAAGTTGAGGCTCCATTTTTGTTTTATGGTTATGTATTAAATATAAGCCTAGGGTTGTATTTGTGTTGAGTTGAAACTCGATTTTGTGTAACCAAGAATGTTCTTGGATAAATTTATAAGCCTGTAGGACACTTATTATCTGTTTGGCTTCCATTTCATACTTGTTGTAAAATGCATGCTTGGGATTGGAACTGGGGCATTGAGATGTGAACAACATGTATTTGGCATTTGGGATTAAATGGAAATGGATGTATGGAATAGTTAGCTATATATATGTGTTTATCTATCAGGTGGGTTTGTTGTATAAGTAGATATACCTTGCCCAATTTTCGGGGCGTTACAACAGTTATAAGTTTTGTGCACGTTTGAATATTATTTGTATTTATTTTAAGTGAGCTCATACAGTTATAGTTACAGTTATAGTTACAATTAATAATTTCTGAATGAATTTAAAGGCTTCGGTTTTAGAAGTGTACATGGATCTATAAAGTTTAAAGTCTTGTTTTGGGATTTAAAGACTTCCTTTGGAAGTGTGAAGGGAATAAAATCCCATAAAGGGTCTTTTAGACTATACAGAAGACTGAATGTGAAATTAGCATGTTATATGTAAATCAAAGGGTTGTTAGTCCCATTGAAAAACAACGTGAAAGATATAGGAGAAGAATGGGAAGAACTGGTGCTAAGGTTTTCCAATTATGAATACCATCTTCTTTTAAGAAAGCAAAACTCAAGACAATAGCGGAATTAAATGGTATGTATCTAAGTTTATAGTTTAGTAATTACTTATATTCATAGTGTTTTGATTTCTAGTATAAAGATCCTATAATCTTACACGTCCCAGATCTGATGTTCTTTTTTTTTTTTTTTTATTGGCTCAAATCTGTTTGTTTATGTTTTTGTTATTATTGTTATTGTTGTTGTTGTTGTTGTTGAAACAAAGAGCAACAAATTTTTTTTTTTAAAAATAAAATTTGACAGTAGAACATATATGTCCAAAATTTGAACAGATAATACAGATATGAAAATTTGTACAGATGCTACGATGATGATGCTGTGTGGCACAATGGAAGATTACTTAGCTTGTACAGATAAAAAATATACATATATTGTAATTCATACAGATAAAAATTTTGAATAGATAAAAAAATTGGACAGATAAAAGTCAGATAGGTAGAAAATTTACACAGAAAAATTTGAATAGATAGACAAAAAAAATTAAATAGATAGATATAAATTTGAACAGATAGTCAGCTAAAAGTCAAGCAGATAAAAACAGTTAATGGGTAAAATTGAAAACAAAATGTCTTCTAAAACTTCTCATTAAAAATTATGGGTAAACTACCAATAGGTCATAATAGTTGGACTTAATTCTCATCAAGTCCTATTGAAAATAAGTCTTGGTAAAATTGTCGCTAAAAATAATTTTTTTGTGACAATTTTTTATATATGTCGCTAAAAATTGACAATTAGTGACTTTTTTTGTCATGATTTTTATAAATTGTCACTAAAACTTACAATTAGTGACTTTTTTATGAAAAATTTTTCCCATAGGGCCTATTAGATAATAAGTTCACTTATTAGGACCTATACGTAAGTACCCCTTAAATTATTTCACAAACTGTGGACCTCTCATACAAAAAAAAAAAAAAAAAAAGAATCATTAGACCTAATGCCTTGCATACTTGTTAGAATGGATTTTTCCCTAATTTTCTCATTAAAAAAATTATTTTTGAATGTTTTTTTTTTAGTGAGTTTTTTTTTTCATAGTTTAATCATTTTTTTTTTTACTTTTCAAATCCACTCAATTTAACTGTACTTAAAAAAAATATGTATTTTTGAAAAAAATTTAAAAAAAATCACTAAATATGAAAATTATTTAAAAAATACAAAAAAATTATATTTCATTTTCTTGTATTTAATAATATTTTTTTTAATTATTCATAGATTTTTTTTTAAAGTGGATTTAAAAAGTAAAAAATTTAATTAAAACAAAAATCAAAGAAACTTTAAAAAATCCTGAAATATTGAAGTTGAATCATAGTTAAAAGCAATATATCCGGATTAGAATTGCAATAATGTTTCGTAGCTGGAAACTTTATTGGCCGGAATGGCTCGACTACCCAAAACGACGTCGTTTTGGATAGTTTTTTTTTTTTTCCACTCTTTCTCTTTCCCCTCTGTTTTCTCTCTGTGAAACAGACAACAGAAGGAGACAGGGAAAAGAGAGGAAGAAGAAAAGAGCAGTAAATAAGGAGAAGACAGAGGAGGGTCGCGACGCCGGTAGGTGGAGGGATGGAAGAGAAGGAGGGAGGGGGAACAGAGATAGAGAAAGAGTCGGAATCACTGTCGCAAACCACCGGTGCCACCATCACCGTCGGTCGCAAACCACCGGTGCCACTATCACCGTCGATCGCAAACCCCTCGAGCCACCGGCGCCGCCTGTGTGTATACACAGATCTGTCTATACACAAATAGATCTGTGTGTATACACACAGATCTGTGTATCTCTCTCTCTTCTCTCTTTCTCTCTCTCTCTCTCTGTTTCCCCTCTCTTCTTTTCAATCAATAATGCCATGAATCTTATCTTTTGGCATTGTTTCAAACTCAGCAATGAACTGTATGTTTCTTTTGGAACTACCATCTGGCAGTGGCACTATGTTATCTAAGGGTTTAATGGCTATATATATTCATATATGAATGTATTTAGTTTTTCATTGGCTAACAAGAAGGTGGTGTTTCATAACTCATTTACTAGAGTTTCTTCTTTTAAGTTTGACATCTCTTCTCACTCCATTTCATTATTTTCTTTTGTGGGGGCCGAATAATGGGGGTCGTAAATAGGCCGAGTAGATAAACTTGGAGAACTGGAATGTATGCATAGTATTCGGCTTCATCCCACATCCAAATCCTACCCTATTCGATCAAATAGCCGAATAGGGCAAGGGCCGAGTAAAAAGCAATTTGCTACAAAGGAAGCTGAATGACGAACAGAAAGTGGGCATAATCCCAACGCCCAGGAGAGAAAGGAAATAAATAGAAGAAGGTCAGCTAGTAAGAGGTAGGTGAGAATTATTATATTTAACTTAGAATACAAGTAATCTTGAGTGTTGAGACTGACTTGCCCGTCGGAGTGCTAATTTCGGTACCCCGGACCGGAGTGTTTATCCCTTTTCAGGTGACTAGTAGAGGATCGCGAGCATCCTCCAGGTTCAGAAGAGTATTTCCAACCACTTCTCCACAACTGGCACCATTTGTGGGAATACTCAAACACATCCATGGCGGGCGTAACGGAAGACCCTCCGATAGTCACTGATGAAACCACGCAGCGAGACGACCTCACTCCATCAAACATGCTTGGACCGGAGACCATCCCTGTAAGACGCGCTCTGAACTTCACCTCACCCTCGACTCCAGAGCATGAAGCAATGCAAGTGATCATGGAACAAGCAAAGCAAAACGAACAAAGGTTGGAGAACATGATCGTAGAGAACGAACGTCTCCGTCAAGATTTGGCCTTGGAGGTGGCGAAGTCCAAACAAGCTGCACATCAAGGCCCGGAACGACCTGTGAGAGTTGGTGGTCAACGATCTCGAGCCCGACAACAAGATACTGATAGCAACTTTGACTCATTATCCCCGGAGCCCAAGAAGAAGGGACGATCTGAAACTTCCAGTTCTTCTGAAGAGAGTCCCCGTATATGGCATAAGCGAAGAAGAAACAATTCGAATGAAGATCAACACGATTCTTTTGTACGACGGATTGCAAAGACAGTGCTACCCAAGAAATTCAAAGCACCGTCATTCACCTTGTACGACGGTAAATCAGACCCCACTGATCACATCCGCCATTACACGCAAGCCATGGCACTGCATGCAGATGATGAGGCTTTGATGTGCAGAATATTTTCGAGCAGTCTAGGACCACCCGACACGAGAAGACGGGATAGACGGTGTGAGTACCACAAGGACCATGGCCATGATACTGATAGTTGTTATGCACTGAAGGACCTCCTGGAGGAATTGGCACAAGATGGTCAGCTACAACAGTACGTCCGAAAAGGAAACCCAACCAAA
Organism: Camellia japonica; assembly: GCA_030407325.1. NCBI lineage: Eukaryota > Viridiplantae > Streptophyta > Magnoliopsida > Ericales > Theaceae > Camellia > Camellia japonica. The sequence goes on along the minus strand of JAPPVO010000029.1, from coordinate 30,763,630 downwards.
GCAATAGCCTTGAGACAGGATTCACCCCCGCTCGGCGTGATCCACATGATATACAGCCTGCTAATGTCATCGGCGGTGCATGCGATTCAGTCGAAGTCTAACCCTCAAGACCGACTCACTCAGGCTAAACGGCCCCATGAAGCCGAGGTTATTACTTTTGATGATTCGGATTTGGCCAGAGTAACACTGCCCCACATTGATCCCTTGATAATTGAGTTACGCGTAAACCGATTCACAGTTGAGCGCGTACTCATTGATCCGAGGAGCACATCAGAGATTATGTACTATAAGACATTTACCAAACTCGGCTTCTCCGAATCGGATCTCTCTCCAGTCCCTTATCCACTATTCGGCTTCAATGCCAATCCAGAGTGCCCGTTGGGGAAAATCAAACTACCCGTTCGAGCAGGTTCCCAAACAGTGGATGTGGAATTCTTGGTCGTCAAGCCGCCATCGCCGTATAATCTCATCATGGGGCGATCCTGGTTGCATACTATGCGGGCCGTGCCAAGCACCTATAATCAGCTGCTATGCTTCCCGACAGAACACGGTATTGAGCAAATCCGTGGCTCCCAGAAATCGGCACAAGCATGTTATCTTCTTGCTGAAAAAATGCCAAAGGAACTACAGGTGAATTGCATTGAGGTGCCGGATTGAGAGAGCCTCGACGATGTTGGGCGGCCCTTAAATGAAAAGGCCACGGAAGGCTTAGACCGTTGAAATCGATGAAAGCCCAGACAAGTTCTTCATGGTCGGCACCTCCCTGAATCAGGCCGACAAACAGCAGCTAATCTCTTTCCTGCTCAGCAACCTCGATGTCTTTGCGTGGACTCCATATGAGATGCTGGGTATAGATCCGTCAGTTTCACAGCACTATTTGAATGTCGATCCTATGTGCAAGCCGATCATTCAGAAAAGCCGGCGGTCAGCCGCAAAGCACACTGCCGCCGTCGTCGAAGAGATTGACAGGCTGCTCGACGCCGGGGCAATTAGGGAAGTGACCTACCCTACATGGCTCTCTAAGACAGTGGTGGTGAAGAAGAAAAATGGGACTTGGCAAGTGTGCGTCGATTTCACGGACCTAAACAAAGCTTGACCCAATGATTGTTTTCTCCTACCCAGAATTGACCAACTTGTAGATGTGACGGCACGCCATCAACACATAAGCTTTCTCGATGCTTACAGAGGTTACCATCAAATCGCCATGCATCCTGAGGACTAGGAAAAGACTGCATTCCTCACCCTAAGAGGAACCTACTGCTACAAGGTTATGCCTTTTGGGCTGAAGAATACAGGGGCAACCTACCAAAGACTAGTCACTGCCATGTTCAAGGAATAACTCGGCCGCACTATGGAAGTGTACATTGACGATATGGTGGTCAAGTCCAAGGAAAAGCAAAATCATATAGCCGATTTGGAAGAGACATTCGGCATTCTTCGCAAATATAGAATGAAGCTGAACGCTTCCAAATGTGCGTTTGGGATCGGCTCTGGCAAATTCTTGGGATACATTGTCAACCACCGAGGAATCGAAGCCAACCCAAGGCAAATCACAGCAATCCTAGAACTCGGCTCCCCTCGATCGGTTAAAGAAGTTCAGAAGTTAATGGGGATGGCCGCGGCTCCCAATAGATTCATCAGTCGTTCCACGGACCGTTACCGACAATTCTTTCATACACTACGGCAGGGCAAGGCTTTTGAATGGTCCGCCGAGTGCGAAGTTGCTTTCAACGGCCTCAAGACCTACCTCCGATCAGCTCCACTCTTGACAACACCGTCGGCCGGTGATCCACTCATTTTGTATTTGGCAGTCTCCGACCGGGCCGTCAGCGCCGTACTGATAAAGGAAGAACTGGGGGAGCAGCGGCCGGTATATTGTGTAAGCAAGGTAATGGTCGACGTCGAAACATGCTACCTTCCGTTGGAGAAACTCATCCTAGCCTTAGTCATGGCGGTAAGGAAATTGATGCATTACTTCCAAGGACATAGCATTGGGGTGCTTACAGATTATCCCCTCTGATCAGTACTACGAAGTGCAGAAGCATCAGGACGTGTTTCAAAGTGGGCTCTTGAACTCGGCCAGTACGACATTCAGTTCCTACCTAGAACCTCAATCAAGGGACAGGTGTTAGCCGACTTTGTTGCCGAATTCACTGGGGGTCTTGCCGATTTCAAGTCTGATGACACTCGACTGAAGCCGAACTGGAGAATTTATGTTGGAGACATCTGGCAGTTGTACTGTGATGGGTCATTCAATCAGCGAGGCAGCGGAGCCGGAGTTGTGATCATGGTTCCCGACGGCGCAATAATTGAGTAGGCCGTCAAGCTCAGCTTCGAAGCGTCAAATAACGAAGCCAAATACAAGGCCCTTCTAGCTGGTTTGTGGAATGCACATCTTCTGGGTGCTCGGCGTCTGCTTGTATTTTGCGATTCCAAACTGGTGATTAATCAGCTGAAGGGGGAGTACGCGGCAAGAAATGACCGTATGGCAGCTTACATGAAAATGGCTAACTCCTTGCTGGCAAAATTCGACCATCATGAGTTGAATTAGATAACGCGTGATCAGAACACCCATCCAGACACCCTTGCCTGCCTAGCCTCCGCCATTAACTCAGAGATCAAACGGACCATCGAAGTGGGTTTCATCTCAGAGCCAAGCATTAGCCCTTCGGAAGAAGCCTAGATCAATGTCATAGAATCTGGACCGAGTTGGATGGAACCCATTGCCGCATTCCTATCCTCCGAACAGCTCCTAGAGGACAAGAAAGAAGCGCACAAGCTGTGAAACAAAGCCCTGCGTTACTACTTGGATCCGCAAGGAAAGCTTTATAAAAAGTCCCTTTTTGGTCCATACCTTGAATGCGTGCATCCGAACAAAGTTGAAGAGCTTCTCACTGAAATTCATGAAGGCAGTTGTGGCGCACACTCTAGCGGGCGGTCTTTGGCCCATCGAGCTATAACACAGGGGTATTATTGGCCAACAATGAGATCCAACGCCGAATGCTATATGAAAAAATGTGAGCAGTGCCAGAAGTTCTCCCCGTTAACCCATCTGCCTACTGAAGAGTTAAGCTCTATCACCAGTCCTTGGCCGTTTGCCCAGTGGGGGCTTGATATCGTAGGACCATTGCCGAGGGCCCTAGGGAACAAGCGATACAGATTGTCCCCACAGATTACTTCACGAAATGGGTTGAAGCGGAGGCATTAACGCACATTCGAGATGCCGATGTCAAGCGTTTTGGATGGAGAAATATCATTACGCGATTCGACATTCCAAGAGCTCTCATCTCTGATAACGGCACCCTGTTTGATTGTGGTGTCTACCGAGAGCTGTGCAGCAAGTATGGTATCCGTCCTTACTTTTCCACGCCGGCTTATCCCCAAAGCAATGGTCAAGCCGAAGCCTCTAACAAATCCATCTTGGATGGCATCAAGAAAAGGCTGGAAAAAGCCAAAGGCAAATGGGTCGAAGAATTGCCGAGTGTGTTGTGGGCTCATCGAACTATGCCGAGGCGATCCACTGGGGAAACGCCGTTTGCCCTATGCTTTGGAACCCAGGCAATCATACCCCTTGAAATCGGCCTCCCAACCTTGAAATCAAAAGTTTTCGATATGGGCCGAAACAACATGATGCTTGCCTTGAATTTAGTTCTGATTAAAGAACGAAGAGATCGTGCCCTTGCATCCATAGCGTGGTATCAACAGTAGCTTGCTAAGTCGTATAATCAACGTGTTCAGCTGTGCCGCTACACACCTGGAGAGTTGGTCCTGAAGAAGGTACTTCCAGCTGCCAAGAAACCGGCGGATGGAAAATTGGGTCCTAATTGGGACAGCCTCTATCAGATTGATTCAATTGCAGGAGTAGGGGCATATCAGCTCAAAGACATGTCAAGAAGGAGTCTGCCACAGCCTTGGAATTCCACGCATTTACGCAAATTTTATCATTGACCCGACTTGTGGGACATGATGCTTGTTCTGAACGACTCGCCATATACATCTCATTTTCTGTAATGCAAAGATCTCTATTTACTCACTGCACAATCGTCCGAAGTTGTTCCAAAAAAAGCCTCCGGATTTGAAGTGCCCTTCATGGATATCACGATTGGCCAATTAAAGTCTCTAGATTCGGAGCCCCATCGGCACATGACATCTTTGGACCGATTAAGCCTCCGGATTCGGAGCGCCCTTCGTGTATCACGATTGGCCAATAAAAGCCTCCGGATTCGGAGCACCCTTCGTGGATATCACGATTGGCCAAAAAGTCTCCGGATTCAGAGTGCCCTTCGTGGATATCACGATTGGGCCGAAAAAGCCTCCGGATTCGGAGCGCCCTTCGTGGATATCACGATTGGCCAATTAAAGTCACCGGATTCGGAGCCCCATTGACGAATGACGTCTTTGGGCCGACTAAGCCTCCGGATTTGGAGCGCCCTTCATGGATATCACGATTGGCCAATTAAAGTCTCCGGATTCGGAGCCCCATCAGCGCATGACGTCTTTGGGCCGATTAAGCCTCCGGATTCGGAGCGCCCTTCATGTATCACGATTGGCCAATAAAAGCCTCCGGATTCGGAGCGCCCTTCGTGGATATCACGATTGGCCAATTAAAGTCTCCGGATTCGGAGCCCCATCGGCGAATGACGTCTTTGGGCCGATTAAGCCTCCGGATTCGGAGCGCCCTTCATGGATATCACGATTGGCCAATTAAAGTCTCTGGATTCGAAGCCCCATCGGCGCATGACGTCTTTGGGCCGATTAATCCTTTGGATTCGGAGCGCCCTTCGTGGATATCACGATTGACCAATTAAAGTCTCCGGATTCGGAGCGCCCTTCGTGTATCACGATTGGCCAAAAAGTCTCCAGATTCGGAGCGCCCTTCGTGGATATCACGATTGGGCCGATTAAGCCTCCGGATTCGGAGCGCCCTTCGTGGAAATCCCGATTGGCCAGTCTCCGGATTCGGAGCCCCATCGGCACATGACGTCTTTGGGCCGATTAAGCTTTCGGATTCAGAGTACCCTTCGTGGAAATCCTGATTGGCCAATCTTCGGATTCGGAGCCTCATCGGCGCATGGCGTCTTTGGGCCAATTAAAAGCCTCCGGATTCGAGACGTGCATAACATTATTATGTCAATTAAATACTTTATACAATGCCGGTATTAAAATGCTCTCATATCAAGCCGGCAAAACTAGTTTATACATCAAAGCATATGGAAATTCGAGACGAAATGCTTGACTGTGTGCCGAACAAAAATGTTTATGCAAGCACGTGTGTGCCGAACAAAAATTATAACAAAAGAACATTGAAAATAAAATCTTTTTATTCGACCAACAAATAATTACATAATTTTAGACACAATCCACGTTTGAACATTACAATGAATATTTTTATGCGGCGTCTCCCTCATCATCGCTATTTTTGACTTCAAAGGCGGAAAAGGGCAAATGATTACGTTGGTATAGTGGCAACGCCGAATCAACACCCTTTGTTCGGAGAGCCTCCACGGCTTGAAGTGCCGCAATCCAACCGTGCTTAAAGCCCCGATTCTTGCATCGACAGACCTCCTCTACCAGTTTCTCTTTCGTTTTGTCGATCCCAACCTTCCGGCCTGCATGGAAGCCTTGCTCATAACCCTTGGCCCTCGCATTTTCTACGGCAAACATGCTTGTCGTATCTTGGTCGGCGATGGCATGACTCAATAGCCATTAGGTCACTCTCTCCTCCATGATCGGGTTAGATTGACCCACTGCATGTCGCGCGGCGGCTTTAGCCTTCCTGAGCTCCCTAAGCTCACACTCGGCTTTCTCCGCACGAGCCTCCAAACTGCGGATCCATTCGTTAATTTTCTCAATCTCCCGCCGCGCGACACGCAGGCGCATGCCGACTTCATAGGCGGTGTACAGTCCCTTCACCGCCCCATGGATACCTTCTCGAAACACTTCGAAGTCTTGTCGTCCGACCATCGATTGTTGGACTTCCGGTGGAAAGATCTATCGAGCGAACTCGACCACTACACCCAGATCATTAATGATGGAATTTGCCTCAGTCATCGGTTTATTCCCCACGAACACCGCAAAACTCAATGGTCGTGGTGTCGCATCTGGCTCATTCCTCGATCGTGGTCGCGGGGAGCTTCCTCGTTGCTGCTTCTCTCTTCGGGGTGATCTACTTCGACGGCTTGGAGCTTGACACTTTTCCCTTTCCTTGGACGTCCTTCCTCCCGCGCGCGTAGGCTCGCTGCTGCGATTTATCGTAGTAACCAGCTCAGCCGGCGTTCATCCTTCTCCTCTGCCGTTGAAAAACAGTCTGTTTGACATTCGCCCTCACCCCAAGCTAGTTTAAATCGAGTCTGAATAAAAATAAGTGGACTCACTGGCGCAAACTCACCTCATTTATTCGTATGTATGCAGCGCCCCTGAGGCAGCGTCATTAATGCCAAATGCCGGAAGCCAAACGATAGATTTATACCGCAGCCACTCCACGAACTAGGCCTGTTCGACTAATGAAGCTCGTGCACTGGCTGGGGCAAGGGCAGATTTATTAATCTGATCGGCCAAGTATTTAAGCCCGATACCGATAGATTTATGCCGCAGCCACTCCACGAGCTAGGCCTGTTCGAGTAATGAACCTCGTGCACTGGATGGAGCAAGGGCAGATTTATTAATCTGATCGGCCAAGTATTTAAGCCCGATGCCGATAGATTTATGCCGCAGCCACTCCACGAACTAGGCCTGTTCGACTAATGAAGCTCATGCACTGGCTGGGGCAAGGGCATATTTATTAATCTGATCGGCCGTGTTTATGCCTAATACCGATCGATACTTGGTATTAAAAACAAAGTGGTCATTTTGCAATTGACAGCAATATCATTCATCAATAACTAAAGTTAGCACAGATAACAGCAAGGCAAAAAAGGAAATTTTCATTAGGAAACTGGGCACAAATTGTAGCCATTTTACACAAGAAAATTACCAAAAAAAAAAAAGCTGTAAAAATATATTCGAAAACTCCTAAAACAGCAAGCAAAAAAGGTGTCGCCCAAATTAATCCTCGGAGTCAGACTCCAGTTGCTTAATATCCACTTGCTCGTATGGAATTGGCATAGCTAATGTCACATCAGCAGCAGCAAGGGCTTTGAGCCAACCGTGTTTGAATTCCCGATTTTCAAATTTGGGGACTTTGTCTACATATTCGGCAAGGGCAACACTTTTCCCGGCCTCTAATGCCTTAGAAGCTTACAAGTTGGCTGCTTCCTTCGCCTTCTTTACTTCCTCCAACTCAGCCTCCAGTTTGGAGACCACTTCCTAGGCCAATTTCAGCGCCCTCTCGCTCGTGTCCGCCCTCTTCTCGGTGGCTAATCTCAGTTCCTCCGCATTCCGTGCCCTCTCCATCTCAGCTTCGGCCCGCGCGCTTTCCATTTTCGCCCTTAAAGCCTCAAACTCAGCCCTGCTCCTTTGGCCCTTAACTTCCGTCTGAAGACGGTCGAGCTGTTCGATGGCGTCATGATGGCGATGGCCCATCTCTGATATCCTTCCGACTGTCTGCAAAACAGGAAGTTAAGATTAAAATAGCATTTGCATAAAGTGAAAAGACAAAGTCAAGATTTATACCAAAAATGCCGATTGCGCGGCCAATGCTATTGAAACCAGATCCGGCTCCACCCAGAAAGCCGCCTTGTCAGCCGGCAGTGAAACGGATGTAGCCATGCTAAGCGCGACCACTGGATCTTTAATTACTGAAGCATCAGAAGGGATCGGCGTGTTTTTTATCTTCGGTTGAATAACGAAAGGCACGATCACATCTGAGTCCTCTAAACGAGGTCGTTTGTCGGCACGGTTATCTTCTGAGCCAGCCTCAACCTTGGCAGAGCGCTTCTCTGCCCTTAGTTCAGCCTTTCGATCGACCTGAACAACCAACTCGGCCTCGGCATTTCGGTTATCTTCTGTCCCCTCCTCAATAACAGGCAAGGAGGGCTGAGTTTCGGTGGCAGGAGGCACTCCAGTTCGAATGGCCTCTGCCCTTCGTTGTGCTGCCATCCTTTCCGCATTCGCCTTTTTGGCAAGTTGTGTGAGGCTTAACCCAGCCATATCTTCGGGGTACGCGTTGGGAAGATCCTCTAGACCGTGAAAAATGTCGTCGAGTGGAAGGTCCTCTCGGCCCGAAGTGGACGGAGGGTCGGCTGAGTTGAGGCCGGCTTCCTCAAAGGCTAACTGCAAAGCCTCGTCGACTTCGGTTTCGGACTGATCGGACTCAGCAACCTCAGCTACTTCTGGTCGTTCGGAATTGGACCCCTCGAGACCGACTTGCTCCAAATTCTTGAAATTAATCAGGATAAGGGCGGTAAGAAACTCCTCACCCTTCGGAACTGGGATGTTCTTTGCCGCCGAGAAGGTCGTATAGGTCGGCTCGTAGCGAAGAAGAACGTGGGCCGCCCTCTCCTGTTTTTGAAGACTCGGCCGGCCGAAATATCTGAGCGCAACCTTGATTTCCAAAAGAACGGCGTCGTCAGTTGAAGTCAGGACTTTCTTCAAATCGTTCCCTGCACAAGCAAAGCCATGAGGTCTCGAAAACGAAGCTTTATGAATATAACAAAAAATAAATAAAAGAAGCTACATGGCCACCTGGTTCGCCCCTCCGTCTAGGAATAGGATTGAGGCGATCCTCGCATTCGCCAAATTCCCAGTTACCTTGGACAACAACCATAACATCATCGACTCGCTTCCCAGAGCTGGAAAGCATAGTCACTAGTTGATGGTCGGTGTCCTTGGCCCTAAGGAAGTAACGCCCATGCCGACCAGAAGACTTGGCCAAGGCATAACAATGCCGAATAGGAGGAATGCCGAGGTTAATCCTAAGGCGACGGTTTAGTGCGATAATCCCCATTACAATTCTAAAAAAATTAACATTGGGTTGGGAAGGGATTAAACCCCAATGGCAGAGCACAGCCCTAAGGAATAGATGAAGTGGGAACCAGACTCCACCCTCTGCGATTGACAGGAGAGGGAAGACAATCGTGGATTCATCAGCCCTCTCCATATCGAGGGTGCCGTCTGTCACGAATGACAAACGAACGTCATCAAGAATGGAAAAATGGCGTCGGAAGCTAGAAATTCGATCCGAAGAGAGGAGATCTTTCAGGTGTTTTTCCATTTCCTACAGTTTACGCAAATGCTCGAAACCAAAAACAAACCAGGCTCAAGGACTTAAAGCAGAGAGGGAGAGAACTTACGAGAAACGAAGAGGATAGTGAAGAAAAGGAAGTTGTAGAGATAATGCGGAAGATAGTCCAGCGGCAAGTATTTGGAAGTGTGTATTTGAAAAGACGTTGAAATTTTAAATCATAATAAGTAGGAGAGTACGAAAGGACAGGAAGTTAAAATGATGACTGAGAAGCGTGTGTTCAGACATCCGCATTGGAATGGGGTCAGCCGCCGAATTTCGGCTCTGACTTTTCGAGTTCGAAACCAAACACTCCAACCAACTGTCATTAGTGGAATGCTTGGGGGGCAATTATGGAGGCCGAATAATGGGGGTCGTAAATAGGCCGAGTAGATGAACTTGGAGAACTGGAATGTATGCATAGTATTCGGCTTCATCCCACATCCAAATCCTACCATATTCGGTCAAATAGCCGAATAGGGCAAGGGCCGAGTAAAAAGCAATTTTCTACAAAGGAAGCCGAATGACGAACAAAAAGTGGGCCTAATCCCGAGGCCCAGGAGAGAAAGGATATAAATAGAAGAAGGTCAGCCAGTAAGAGGTAGGTGAGAATTATTATATTTAACTTAGAATACAAGTAATCTTGAGTGTTGAGACTGACTTGCCTGTCGGAGTGCTAATTCCGACACCCCCGACCGGAGTGTTTATCCCTTTTCAGGTGACTAGCAGAGGATCGCGAGCGTCCCCCAGGTTCAGAAGAGTATTTCCAAACCACTTCTTCACACTTTTTATTTTATTTTTTTAAAAATTTTGAATCTCAAAACAGTGAGGAAAAAAAATCCTTTTCTATTTGGCTTAAACTTTGACCTTGTGAACATTAAAATTTTACATAGTGATCTGACATATGGAAGATAAATGAGTTTTCTTCAAATGTTCAATCTCTCTTTCTTTAAAAGAATTTTTAGAGACACCAAAATTGCAAAAAAATTGGTAGTATATGTATGTCACAGATTTACATAGAAAAGTTAATGAAGAGTCAATTTTTATGTACAACTAGTGTAATGGCTTAGGTTTGTCATGTTTATTTGTGTTCCCAAGCTCTTGTTTGTTTATGAATCTTTTTGTGCTCAAAGTAAAAGTTGAGAGAAAGAGAGGAGTAATGGATTCACGGGCTGGGAAAATGGGGTGGAAGAAGGGAATAAGAAAAGCAAAGGGGAAGACTTTGTGGAGGAGGCAGAGTGTTGTCTTTCTGGGGGAGCAAGATAAAAAATCTTTTTTTTTCTTCTTCTTTCTTCCTCTTCTTCCTCCTCTTTTCATCTCTGTTTCTTTTCTTCTTCTTTCTTCATCTTCTTCCTCCTCTCTTCTTCTCTCCTTTGAGTTATGAAAAAAAAAAAAAGAGGTGCCAAAACGACGTCGTTTTGGCACCTCGAGCCATTCGAGCCAGAGGGTATTCGGGCTACCTAACAGAACTGTTAAAATAGTCACATGAACCTCAAGCTAATTCATGTGCAAACACCAAAAAAGGCACAAAGCTGTTGGCTAGAAACGAATGACAGACAAAAACGACACTCGAAAAAATGGCCAGCCACCAAACAAAGGCCTAAACAAGTGCAAAGTCCAATGGCACCAGAGAGGCCTAACAAATATTTTAGTTATTGTTTTAAAATTATTACATTATACAAGAAAATATTTTAAATGTCAAAAAAAAATTCACACCCCACACAAAATAGGATATACACTTCTATAAAAATAAAATTATTTTAAGATTGTCCAATTGATTTGTAATTTTCTAGTAAAAATGTCTCATGCACCTACAACGTTGTAATTTTCTAGTAATTTTCTAGTTAACTGCATCAGCAAATAAGGAAATGTGGCAGACCAGTATGGCCAAAATCAATCTCACAACTAGAGCCAGCTAACCTGGATTGTTTTGGAGATGAACTCAAAAAATGAGACGTTTTTATTTATTTTAAAATAAATAAATTTATCTGTTTAATTTTATTTTTAATTTTTAAATATTTCATGCTTTAAGTATAATTTTTATACTTCAGTTTATTTATTTTTAACTTTTCAAGAAGCACCTAGTCTAATAATTATCTTCAAAAATATATATATATTGGGGGGCTAATGCCAACACAACACAGTATTCACTTACATAAATAGAAATAACTTAAATATTAGGTAATAAATCTAATTTAAAAATATTATATTAGTGAGTAAATCAATTATAATTAATTTTTCATAATAATTATAATGTTATATTTTCTAAACAATTTCATATGATTTTTATAATCAACATAAATTATAGTTATTGACATAGATTGTCCATTTTCGATGGACAACATTATTATTTTATTCCAACTTCTTTTTCTTGACAAAGCTGATTAAATGTAAATTTTGATCAATTTACCTTAAAAAAATTATTTTTCTAGAGGTAATTCTAACTGATATAATCAACGGTGTTATATAACAATCCATACATTTGGCAAACAATAACCATCATTTACTTTAAAAATTCACCAATTCAATTGTTTTTTTTTTTTTTTTAAATCAAGAAAACTTTATTTTTTTAATTACAAATACTATAATATAGTGTATGGTTAACTCAAATGAAATAAAATGATCATGTTTTAGCCTCTTTATAAAATAATTACTCCCTTATAACGCTGAATGATCATTTAATTTTTATCTTGTTTATCAATTTTTTAGGGAACAAAATATGAAAGTGAACATTATGATATAATAATTACTTTATTTTACTTTATTTTAGTAAATCATACATCACATAAAAGATTTATTTTTTTAAACAGAATTAACAGGCCTAAAGCAGCCCAATCAAGAACAAGCCAGTAACCCCAGTCAATATTTTTGTCGCCTTCGCCTAAATTTATATTTAAATTACAGTCAACAATATTTAAATATATATATCTTACTATTATAAATAAGAGGCAGTTAGGTACTGCTACAGTACACGGCTCTCTTTTTTTCTTTCCCATTTTACCCCTTTTTTTCCCCCCTTCCCGTTGTATAGCGATCCCGGTTTTGACCCGACTCTGGTGGTATTCCTAACTTGGGTTTAGGACTTTCATATTGTTGTTTACCTCTTTCTTCCCTTGTATCTCTTTGAAATTGGCCTTTGGATTGTCGTGGTTGCATTTGGAATAGGTTGGTTGCTTGTTTTTCCCAAACCTTGTTGTCCAGAATTTTGGCCTTCCGCTCGAGCGGCCATTATTGCGCTATAGCGGGCTATGTATATTTTGGTGAAATTGACGAGGAAAGATGATATGTACATATTGACTTACCACCGCTCCACTCTAACCGGGCTATGTAGATATTGACTAAACTAACGAGGAAATGGATCAAATTTGTGTGGAGTGAGGCTTGCGAAATATCGTTTCAAGAACTTAAGGTTAGACTTACCACCACTCCAGTTTTGATTATTCTGGAGCAGGGTTTGGGTTATTCTGTATATTGTGATGCCTCATGAGAAGGTTTGGGTTGCGTATTGATGCAAGAGGGGAAAGTAATAGCCTATGGCTCACTACAGTTGAAAAACACATGAGAAAAACTACCCTACTCACGATCTAGAACTAATAGCGGTGATTTTTGCCTTGAAAATTTAGAGGCATTATCTGTACGGTGAGAAATTTGAGGTGTTTTCTGATCACAAGAGTCTAAAGTATCTATTTACTCAGAAAGACTTAAATTTGAGGCAGAGATAGTGGATGGAATTTATAGATGATTATGATTTTGAATTGCATTATCATCCGGGTAAGGCCGATGCCTTGAGTAGGAAATCTATTGGTAGTGTGGCTTGTATCGCCATTTGGGAATGGGAAATGTTGGGTACTCTTGGGGAATTTGACTTACATCTTGGTGAGTCCGTTGAATCTGCGGCCTTGTTTGCGATAATTGCCCAACCCACACTTGTGAACTGGGTGTTAGAAGCGTAAGAGAGTGATCTTGAGGTAGAAAACCTCAGGAAGAAGATTCCAGTAGAAAAGTTGAGAGGGGCTTGAGTGTGTATCCCGACCAGAGTGTGAGATACTGTGACCATTTGTTCATGCCGGAGTCTTGCCGAGAGGAGATACTCTGAGAGTTTCACCATTCATGCCTTGCGGTGCATCCAGGAGGCACAACGATGTATCACGACCTTAGTCGCCAGTTTTGGTAAAGGGGTATGAAGAAAGATGTAGCCGTGTTTGTGTCGAAATGCCTTACTTGTTAGCAAGTGAAGGCCGAGCATCAGAAGCCAACGGGTTTGTTGCAACCCTTACCTATAGCTGAGTGGAAATGGAAGCGTGTCACGATGGATTTTGTTGTGGGCCTTCCGAGGACTCAATGGGGTAGTGATGCCATTTGGGTGGTAGTTGACCGGTTGACCAAGTCTGCGCACTTCTTATCTATGCGCGTGAGTGATTCGGTAGACTATCTTGCCGACTTGTATATCAAGGACATAGTGAGATTGCATGGGGTCCCTATGACGATTGTTTCAAATAGAAATTTACGTTCTACGGCTCGGTTGTGGCAGAGCCTGCAGAGTGCTTTGGGCACTAGATTAACCTTTAGCGCTGCTTACCATCCTCAGACTGACGGGCAGTTCGAGCGTACTATCCAAACCCTTGAGGATATGCTTCGAGGTTGTATCCTTAACTTCAAGGGGTCGTGGGAGAGACACTTGCCCTTAGTGGAGTTTGCCTATAAGAACAGTTTCCAGTTGAGTATCGGCATGGCACCATTTGAGGCCTTGTATGGCCGACCTTATAGATCTCCAGTGTGTTGGGCTGAGGTGGGTGATACACCTTTGTTAGACCCAGAGTTGGTTCGAGAAATGACGGAGAAGGTTGCACTTATCCGTAAGAGGTTGGTTACAGCTCAAAGTCGCCAGAAAAATTATGCCAACCATAGAAGCAGACCCTTGTCTTTTGAGGTAGGAGACCATGTGTTTTTGAAAATATCACCTAGGCGGGGTTTGACGAAAGTCGGGAAGAGTGAAAAGTTGTCCCCTCGGTTCATTGGGCCTTTTGAGATCCTTGAGCGTGTTGGAGAGGTTGCTTATCGGTTGGCGTTGCCACCACAACTTTTCGGAGTGCATGACTTGTTTCATATTAGTATGCTTTGGAAATATGAGCCGGATCCATCGCATGTGTTAGATTGGACCGACTTGGAGGTGGATGAGGATGCCTCGTATGAGAAGAGATCGATAAGGGTCTTGAATAGACGGGATCAAGTCTTGCGTGGCAAGACAATTCCCTTAGTAAAAGTATTGTGGAAGCATCACGGGGTTGAGGAAGCGACTTGGGAGCGCAAATTGGAAGTCCGAGAGAAATATCCGGACTTGTTTACTGATATCTAAACATGTATTGAGATTTTGATTATGACGATGAAAAGTATAAGCATTGTATATGTTTGAAACTCTGAGAACATTGTATATGTTATGGGCATTTTGGAAACATGAATTCAATATAAATATTGCATATATTTTTGAGAATGTGAAATATAGTGTATCGTATCACTTTTGAAGGCATTGTATATGCTAGGTGAATTTTGAAAATGTGGGTTTGGTTTAACATTGCAAATGTTTTGAGAAATTGTAAGTTTTATTTTAATTTGGGACTTGTGTATCGAGTCAATGAGAATGGATGACCGGAAAATAGATCATGGTAGTGGATTGTATGAATAGCATTGTTGGGAATGGTATAAATATAATTTTGAACTTGATTTGAAATTTCGGGGACGAAATTCTTTAAGGGGGGAGATTATAGCAATCCCGGTTTTGACCCGACTCTGGTGGTATTCCTAACTCGGGTTTAGGACTTTCATATTGTTGTTTATCTCTTTCTTCCCTTGTATCTCTTTGAAATTGGCCTTTGGATTGCTATGGTTGCATTTGGAACAGTTTGGTTGCTTATTGTTCCTAAGCCTTGTTGCCCAGAATTTTGGCTCTCCACTCAAACGGCCATTATTGCGCTCAAGCGGGCTATGTACATTTTGGTCCTCCGCTCGAACGGACTTTCTCGCGCTCGAGCGGAAGTTGCAAACCTTCAGTACTTTGCACATCTGCAAAAGTACTGGAGGGGTGTCTTTCACGCTCGAGCAGCGTTTCCTACGCTCGAGCGGGTGGGCGCTCGAGCGTCCCTTCTTAAGCTCAAGCGGTTGGTCTGTCATCTGCAAAGTTCTAGAGGTGTGTATTTTACGCTTGAGCGGCCCTCTTCTCGCACTCAAGCGGAACAACTCTTTGTGTCTGACGCTCGAGCGTGAAACTCTCCGCTCAAGCGGACTACATGTATATCACATCACGAAAAGTATTTTTTACATCACTTTTTTAGATCTATCCATCTAAAAACCCTAAAGTGAGACCCTCTCTCTCTAGATTTCCACCTGGTTCTAATGGGTTCTCAACCCTTATGCCTTCATTAAAAAGATTGAGCTCCTCAAGATCTTCATTTTCATTCGATTAGAAGTTGGTTTCGGCATTGTTGGAGTTTCACCTTTGCTTGCTTGGTCTTCTAGCTTGAGGTAGGGAATTTTCTACACTTTGTTATGATGTTTAGTTTAGTTATTTGTGGATTGTGTAACAATGTTGGGATTTGGGAGTATTTTGAGCTAAACCTAGGTTTGTGTGAAATGTAAAAAAGGGGTTTCAGTGAGAACGAAATAAATGAACTTGGGTTTTGAAAATGGAGTCTTGTTGTGTCAGTGGGTAATTTTGGTACTTGGGTTAATATTTTGAAAAGGGAGATTTTGCCCTAAAGTGAGTATTATATCTATTTTGTATAAATAGTTGAAATGTATGTTGTAAACATGAAACTGGTCAAGTATTGAAATGGATGGTGAAATTGGATAGATGATATGTCTCATTTTTGGAAATTTTGAATTAATTATCTGTCTTGAGAATATATATATATATCTGTTTAGAAATACCTGTATTGGGCTATCGGTGGAGGATAGTTTTAATTGTTGTAGAAATTGCATGTGGATTAGGTGAATTGAAACTATCCCATGGTTGAACATCATTGAATATGATCATATTGTAAATACATTGTATATGTATGTTTATTTGGGAGGAGAAAGGGGATGTACTCCACGTGTGCTTATGTGTTTAAATACATTGTATATGTATGACTGTGTGGGAAGAGAAAAGGGATGTGCTCCATTATAATTAAGTTGGCTAGAGTGTCCTGGGTGAAAGTTTCGAAATCTATACATGGGTGCCGATCCCGCGGATGAAATATCCGTAAAATGGCAAATACAAATGTTTACATGGGTGCCGATCTCGCGGATGAAATATCTGTAAAATGGCTATTGGAAGTGTTCATGCATTGATTGTGAAATTGTTGAACCATTGAGTTGTAATCTCATTTGGATAATTGAAAGATGGTGAAATTAGTTCATGTATTGAAATAAATTAGAGGAAAATGAATTGGAATATGGACTTGATGTTTTATGATCATATAAGAATCTGAATGTTTTACCCCTAGCAGTGCATGCAGAATGCACTTATATCTTTGTTAAATTTCATCTATTGTGTTAGAATTATCTATACTGGGCTGTGGCTCACCCGACTTGGGAAAAACATTTTCAGGTAATGATGGAATGCCTCTACCAAGGCAATAGCATTGGAGGGATCTTTGGGAAGCAAGAGCTTCTAGTTTTGTTTTATTTTTTGTATAGCCTTGGACTAAATCTGTATGAGCTAGCCTCCTTTTGTTGTAACCAAGCCAAGACTTGGAAATGTGTAAGCCCGAAGGGCATTTAAATTGTGATAGGCTCTTTGTATTATGAACTTTATGTAATGAAAAGGCTATTTACACTCTGATTTGTACTATTTTATATATATATATATATATATGCTTCTGGAATGTATTTATCGTATTTTGAGGGCGTTACACGTTGTATCCTTTTGCTTTTTATCCTGTTAGATATATATATGAAAAATCTAGAAATCTCCTAAATATTGATTTGTGATTATGTATCAATTGTAAGCAATAAATAACAATCTCAATCAAACAATCAAGACAAATCGACACAGCGATTTTAACGTGGAAAAATCACAATTGAAGCACCTCCAATTATGATAAAAAATCACAGCAAAAGTCACAAAACAATTCATTAGGAAGACATAAATTAATTACACAAGTGTACTCTCAATTACCTAACGAATCCACGCCCGAATCGAACTGACCCCTATGTGCCTCTTCCGACTCCGTCTTCACCTCGGAATTGTCTTGCACAACGTTGAATCCACAATGTCGATATCGAATCCACGACCATGAGCCACTCTAAAATACACCAAAGCTTCAGGCCCAAATTCCACGGAATCCACCGAAGAATAACTCTCTCTTTTGTATTGAATGAAATAAACAATCCTTTGATGTATATTTCTCAAACCATGAGTTAAACTCAAACAAAACATCAAAGAAACTAGCAAAGAAACTCCAGATGTAAACCCTAATACCCAAGAAGAAGATCTGGAAGTCGTACCCTAAAAACGGACTGAAACACATATTTATAGAAAACAAATCCGTGATCTCCGCTCGAGCAAACTGACGCTCGAGCGCAGAAAGTTCCGCTCTAGTTCAAAAACACAACTTACAGTACTTTTGCAGACAATTCAAACTTTTGGAAGTAAAGATTCTCTGCTCGAACGCACAAATGACTGCTTGAGCGGGCAAGCAACTTCGAAGTGGCAAATATGAAATAATTAACTCCTGAAACATCTCTGCAAGACACAATTCAGGTTGAATTCGCATATAAAAACTCATAGACTCACTGAAATAAAAGTTGAATAAAATTACAATTGAAAGGAGTTTTATCAAATGGGATTGCTAAAAATAAAAACCTAACAATATATATATGGTTTGCTTAAAAAACTAATATTTTAGTTCCACTGTATTGTTTTGATTTTTTGTTCTGTTATATATATATATATATATATATGTAGGTTGGTTAACAAATAATACTTTGGGTTTGTTTGGTTTATATTTTAAGATCTAATTTTGAGAAAAATATAATTTTTGAAATTTTTTTGTTTAATTCAAATTTTTTGAAATTTTTTTTTCTAAAATCATTTTCTCTCTTACACATCAATCATTCAATTTTTTTTTCTCTTCTTTTTCCTTTTCAATCACTTTTTTTCTCACACACATCTACTCAACTATAACAAAATATCAAATCATTCCAAACTCTCAAACTCCAAAACTATTTCCAAATATAAACCAAACAAATCAAAAAAAATTCTAAACTTTCCCTTCAAATTTTTTATATCTACTCAACTATAATAAATTATCAAATCATCCCAAACTCTCAAATTTCAAAATTATTATTATTTTTTTTACTATTATAAATAAGTGACAGTTAGATACTGCGACAGTAGATGACTCTCTTTTATTTCTTCCCATTTTTCCCTTTTGTGTTTTGTCTTATTACATATATATTTGGTTTGGTTTGGTTTGGCTAAAAACTAATATTTTAGTTCATTCTAATTTTGATTACCTTGCAATCTACATCTAGGTATAGGGTTTGGTTATGGTGTGCAACTTACACCTTACGCCTTACATTTTACACCTTACACTTACACCTTTTGTGAAAAATTAAACCTTACACTTACACCTTTTTTGAGGTTGCACACCATATGCAATCCACTTACACCTTACACCTTACACTTACACCTTATGCTTATACTTACACCTTACACTTACACTTTTTGTATAAGTGGCACATGGTGTGCAATTGCACACTTAAAAAAAGTCCTTAGGTATAATCATTACATTTAGATAATTTCAATGTACAAAAAGAATCAAAAAGTTATATTGCAGTGGAAAATTATTTGGTTTACTTTTGGAGTTGTGGTTTTAATAAAAAAATAATAATTTTTTTAAAAACTCATAATTAAATATATATAATTTAAAATTTTAATTTAAAAATTATTTTCAAAATACATTAGGTTACCCATAGTTTAAAACTCAATTCAAAACTTTTTTCAAAATTTATAATCAAACTCTTTTCAAAACAATATTCTTTTATTTTTTTTTATATTTTTTTCAAAAAATATTTTGTTTATTTTTATTTTTGAAGAAAAATATTTTTTTTTATTTTTTCTATTTTTTCAAAAAATTATTTTGTTATTTTTGTAAGTATTGGCCAAACAATTTTTCGTGATTTAGATATAGATGGGTGATCCAAAAAAAATTTAAATTTAAAAAAAAAGAATAAATATGTAAAAAAAAAAAGTATAAAAAATTTTAAAAATTAAAAAATATATATATGAAATATTAAAAAATAAAATATTTAAAAATATATTAAAAAATAAAATAAAATATTTAAAATAAAAATAATAAAAAATATATATTTAAAATAAAAAATAATAATTTTTCTTAAAATTTTTTAAATATTCAAAAAAATAAATCCAAAAAATTTCAAATTACAACTCAAAACTCAAAACTCAAAATACAATTCAAAACTCTTTTCAAAACTTTGTAATCGAACAATTTTTCTCTTTTCAAAACTCAAAATACAACTCGACATTTAAATCAATATTCTAAAATTAAACCAAACGGAGCCAATGTAGCGTTTGGTTAAATTTGGAATCATGATTTTAACCAAAAAAAAAAAAAAATTAAAACTCTTTTTAAAACTCATAACTAAACAAAGTTTTCAAAACTTTATTTTAAAACAAAAAATAAAATTAAAAAAATATATTTTTTATTTTGTTCTTTAAAATTATTTTTTATTTTTTATTCTTTTGAAAAAATAATTTTTCATAAAATAAATTTTTATTTTATTTTTGAAGCAATTTTTTTTATATATTTTTTATTTTTGAAGAAAAATAATATATATTTTTTTAAAGTATTGGCCAAATAATTTGTTATAATTTAGATATATAGGCAATCTAGTTTTTTTTTTAATTTTTTAAAAATTAAATATTTAAAAAATATAAAAAATTTAAACGCAAATATTTAAAATTACAAAAATAAGAAAATATGTAAAATAAAAATTATATATTTAAAATAAAAAATAATTTTTTAAATATTTTTAAAAATACAGTGCACAAACGTAGTAAATACAACACACGTTAAAAAATAAAAAAAAAATATTTACCCTAAAAAATAAATTTAAGAAAGTATTTAAATATTTAAAAAAATAAACCCAAAACAATTTCAAAATACAACTCAAAACTCAAAATTGTTTTCAAAACTCATAACCAAATATGTTTTCTCTTGTCAAAACTCATTTAAAAACTTATCTTTCAAAACACAACTTCAATTTAATTATATTTTCATCTTCTCATCTGTTGAGTTACATGTTTAATTACATTATGATCTTTCATAGATTATTCATTTATTAATGTTATACCTCTTTTTCTTAATATTTATTTTTTTTTATCAGCAAAAATAAGCTTTATTGATGGAAAAACATACAAGGTATGGAAAAGTACATCAATAAAGAGGTGGGTGCAAAAACTATCACAGTGACACACCAAGATTCCAACCAGGTTAGCACCAAGATGCACACCAAATCATCTGCTAGCACTACCTCCAAGCTCCAAGTTGGTGAGTAACCAACATACAAAGCAAACAAACAGGAAACACAAAAACAACCCTAAAACTAGCAACCTATAGAATCAAACCAATGACAAATCACCCCTATCAACCTATAATCTCCACCTAGCAAACAACAATAGTGACAAAACCCACACTTCAACCCATAACACATCACAAACAGCAGCAAAATTGCAAAAAAAAACACAGCAGAACCAAATGGCAAAAAGCAGCAGCAATCTAACTAAAACCAGCATAGCCAGCAACACCTCCACCTTATCAGCATTGAATTGAATTAAAACAACAACCGAAACCAGCAGAATGCCATCCACCACCACTTCAATCAAGCTATGATCCTATCAAGATTATTGACAATGTCCTCCACTGAATACTGCAAACCTGTAGGACTTTGCTTACTCCATAGTGCTACCCCTATTTTCACCAACTCAGCTAATTCAAGCCCATCAACACTCTTTTCGTGAAAAAAGGCACTCATTCTTAGCCTTCCAAACTGACCACATAACAGCTAGGGGAACAGCTTTTTCTTAATATTTATAATATCATACTAATACTCAATATATATTTCGTATTATACCTCCAAATTTACCACTGGCACCGTGATCGTGCAATGCACGATCAGCTCAAAACTAGTATATATATAACTTTTAGTGTGATGCTTGAGGCCTTGAAATGCCTCGAATTTTTATTTATTTATTTATTTTTGGGCTGTGTTGGTTTGATTTTCATTCTTTTTCTTTTTTTTTTTCTTTTTTTTTTTGTTACAAGGGTGATTATGTGTATGTGTATGCTAAAAAAATAGACATCTCGTACCAACTCAGTCTGTGTCGTTTGATAAGGTGAGTGAGTTGGATTAGACTGGTTTGGTGATAAAATTGATTGATCAGTTGGATTAGACTGGTTTGATCAATCAATTTTATCACCAAACCAGTCTAACCCAACTCACTCACCTTATCAAACGACACTGGCTGAGTTAATGCGGGATGTCTAATTTTTTTGTACACCCCTATATATAAGTACCCTTCTAAAAAAAAAATCAAACCAAACCAAATCAAACTAATACAATAAAAAAAAAATAAAATTGACTCACCACTTTCAGACCCTCGTTAACATCACCGCATTCATCTTTTGCTCCGCGTAGAATGGCCAAGCGATTAGAGGTACACCATGCACGGTACTCTCTAGTGTCGAGTTCCACCCGCAGTGAGTCAAAAATCCACCTGTGGCACAGTGGCTTAGCACATCAATCTGCGGTGCCCATGACAGCAATGCCAAACCTCCACCTTGTCTCGCCTCTAAGAACTCTTTTGGCAAGAAACTCAAAGGATCATTTTGGCTTTGTGCATTGAAAAAAGCAGCACTAGCATACTTGTCACTAGGGCTTCTCACAACCCACAAAAATCTTTGGCCACTCAGTTCCAAACCCAATGCTAGCTCATTGAGTTGGTCATGAGAAAGAGTCCCACCACTTCCAAATGATACAAACAAAACTGAATTACTTGGTTGACCATCTACCCATTACAAACACTTAGACTGGTCCAACCCATCACTCGAATCGACTTGGATGAGCGGTCCAATTCGATAAACCGATGGCTTGTTTGGTTCTTCAGCCTGCAAAGCTTTTATAGTTTCCTCTTCCCTGTCTACGAAGCTATTCACAATTATGCCCTCGGCTGAACGAAACTGCTTTACATTGTTAATCAGCTTCTTGTATGCGTTCACTGATCGGTCTTGAAATGATTCAGGGAGATCTCTACCCTGAACTGGTACACAACCAGGGAGTTGTACTGGTTCAGGTAAGTCTCTATACTCAACTGTAACCGTCTCATCAAGTTTTTGTAAATTGAGGCAAAATAGCAAAACCATGGCTGGGGAAGGGAAGAACAAGTAAGGTGAGATGTCGAATTCCTTGGCTACGTCGATGGCAGCGATGCCGAATGTATCAACGACGAGAGAAACCAAACGGGTAGTGGTGGTTAGTGAAGATAAAGTGTGTTTGAGGGAAGGAAAAGAGAGAGCAATGGTGAGGAAGATTTGGGATTGGGAAGTAGCATTGAGAGGGTCATTGGGTAGGTCAACGGGTGGGAGGAAAATGTGGTGGATGGTTTTGGGGAGTGTTTGGAGGACTATTTTTTCAGTTTTGGTGGCAAAAAAATAGGAGTCCAGATCCTCTACTATGCCTTCCTGCGGCATTCCCTACCATTGTTCAAAATGACGTCATTTTTTTTTTTTTTTTTTTCATTTCATTTGCTTGAACCCTAACTCGTTGAGAGAAGCAGAAGTGAACCAGATAAACCGATGGCTTGTCTGGTTCTTCAGCCTGCAAAGCTTTTATAGTTTCCTCTTCCATGTCTACGAAGCTATTCACAATTATGCCCTCGGCTGAACGAAACTGCTTTACACTGTTAATCAGCTTCTTGTATGCGTTCGCTGATCGGTCTTGAAACGATTCAGGGAGATCTCTACCCTGAACTGGTACACAACCAGGGAGTTGTACTGGTTCAGGTAAGTCTCTATACTCAACTGCAACCGTCTCATCGAGTTTTTGTAAATTGAGGCAAAATAGCAAAGCCATGGCCGGGGAAGGGAAGAACAAGTAAGGTGAGATATCAAATTCCTTGGCTACGTCGGTGGCAGCGATGCAAAATGTATCAACGACGAGAGAAACCAAATGGGTAGTGGTGGTTAGTGAAGATAAAGTGTGTTTGAGAGAAGGGAAAGAGAGAGCAATGGTAAGGAAGATTTGGGATTGGGAAGTAGCATTGAGAGGGTCATTGGGTAGGTCAACGGGTGGGAGGAAAATATGGTGGATGGTTTTGGGGAGTGTTTGGAGGACTATTTTTTCGGTTTTGGTGGAAAAAAATAGGAGTCCAAATCCTCTACCGTGCCTTCCTGCGGCATTCCCTGCCATTGTTCAAAATGACGTCGTTTTTTTTTTTTTTTTTCATTTCATTTGCTTGAACCCTAACTCGTTGAGAGAAACAGAAGTGAAACGGAGTAACAGGTGCAAGCACGGCTAGTCGGCTATGACTGAGGCAGCGGCTTGGTCTTGCAATATTCATTCTCACCTAGTATTGCAGATTGCTAGCTATCTCAAGCAGCAAAATCGATGGAAATTCAAAACCCATTTTGGTTCTTTACTTATTGAATCACATTGATTTGTCAAACAACAAAATGATTGATTTCTCACCAAATCACCCATCCAAACAGACCTTTCAGTAAAGCAACAAGGGTTCTTTTTGTGTCTGTGTGTGTGTGTGTTTCAGAGAGGAAGGGAAGGAGAAGTGTCAATCATTTTCTGTTGGAAAGGAAAAATGTAAAAATCAGACGGAAAAGAGCAATCTTTTTCCACAGAACAATGTCTAATTCTAATTTTTTTCTAGGAAAGAAATTAGAGAGGAGAGCAAAATCTCTCTCTCTCTCTCTCTCTCTCTCTCTCTAAAACTAAAAGGAAGAGAAATCTCACCATATAGTCCTGTATTGAATCATACCCAAGAACAACATCCGCCAAGTATAAACACCACAAAGAAAAGAAAAGAAAAGAATCATTGAGAAAATATAGAAATTATACAAGTATAAACAACTGATTTCACAAATGGGACATACCATATTTATCAGAAGGAACAAGGGAGACAATGGTAGCACCCCAGTTGGTGAGCTTGAGAGAGAAATCCCCTCTCTTCAGCTCATAAATCCCAACATCTAGCTTTGATTTTGAACAATTTGCAAAAACCCAAACATCAATAATTGTGAAGCAAAACAATACAGAGATTTTCGACATTTATTTATTTATTTTCTTTCTTTCTTTCTTTCTTTCTTTCTTTTGGTTCAAAGGAATGGTGTGAGATGAAAAACGATGAGTGAATGGGTTTGTACGGGTATAGGTATATATATAAAGCAAGAAAAGTGAATCTAGTGCTTTTAATTTTGAAGTAGCTATGAAAAAAGAGGTTTATCCAGAAAATTGGTACAACCATTTATGCAATTTCTATTTGAAATTCATTCATTCAGTCGTCGTGTCGTCATCTTCCCTCTTCATCTCTCTGGTTTGAGAGTTGAGTGAAAAGAAGAGGGGAGGAAAGTCAAAATGCCAAAAAAAAAAAAAAAACAAAAGTTCCAAACCGTCGTCGTTTTGGTCCACAGCAGGGATCACTACAGGGAACAACAGTAGAGGATCTGGACTCGAAAAATAGTGGCGGTGGATGAGTTGCTTGGCGAATTCTTGTGTAATTAACTATGTTGTGTTGAGTTTGGTTGTATGAGATAAGAATTGATTGATTTCTACTTATAGAACAAATAATTGTTGTATAGTCTGTTTGTTCAAATTTTGTTTTAAAATGAGGGAATTCACCCTTACACATTTTGAGTCACACCTCATCACACAAGGAGTGGTATTTTATATTTTATAAAAACAAAATTTAATCTTCTAACTTTGATTGTTATTTTCCCTTTTAAAATTGAGATTGCAGGTAAAGAGGTCTAGAAGTGGACTTTTGGGAGTAGTGTGGTAAGTGCAAAGGTAATGCCAAGAATTTGGGATTAAATATTGAACCGATTAATAAAATATGATTATGTGGACTTCCATTATTTTTCACCTACTAAATAATATAGTTTACTACCGTCACAATAACGTTAATTTTTTTATTAGTTAACAATCGAGTAGATTATAATAAACTCCTCGAGATTTGAAAAACATAATATAACTCTAACATTTTAATATAATTATATTAACTTCTATTGAGATTTTAATTCATATATATATAACAGTTAGCACTTTGCTATTTTTGTATTTTTCACAATTTATATTAATTTCGGTCCATTTAATTTTACTAAAAGAGAAATCTATATAATTATGTTAAAATTATAAAATTTATTATATTTAGTCTAAACTACAACGGAGATCAATATAATTTACACTTAATAATATCATATTATTATCATCCTCGATATTTATTCAAATTTTCTAATTCTTTTTATATATATATATATAGTTAAGCTACTGTATTATTTTTTTTTTGTTTCAATCAATTAATCATCTTCAGCCAAGCTTCAACGATCTCACTTTATTAAGACTCAGCTTGCAAAAACGGACAGTCTTCGGCCATGTTTCATGATCTCAAGACGATTCACTTTGTTAAAAAAGATTATCAGAAGAGACCTCAAATCTCATTTTATTGATTTGATTGATTTGTAAAAAAAATTGTTTCACTTTTTACTGAGTTAGTTAATTATGAAGGTAAATTACAAATATATTTCTGAAATTTATTAAAATTATAAATTTTTATCTCATGTTTTACAATTACAATTACTCTATTATCAAAAACATTCCTACAACTAACCTAACGGATAAAATTAAAATTATCCAAACACTCTCTAATTCCAAAATGAAATTGTCATATACTACTCTCACTTTCATTGACCCACTATCAAATCACTCTCTCTACACCACCATACCACGATATTCTTCAACATTCCCCAATGACACAATGCTTATAAACAATAATTATGGTGGTGTTGATCAATATTGACAAATGGCACTGCAATAGTTGGCAAATTGGTGTTACTAATTTAGTAAGGGCCTCGGGGCATTTTGCTAAGGTCTTGGTGCATAAGCCTTGAGGTCTCACGTTCCACACATTCTAGGGCTAACTCTTAGGAGTTTGGTGCAGTGGTTGTAGAACGGCCCTCTAAGTGTTAGACGACTCGTATCCAGGGCTTGGGTATGAGGTCGAATCCTGACAGCTACACTCTCTGACTAAAAGGGTGTGTGGGTTGTGGAATCGGTGCACACGCTGTTGGACAATCTTTACTGTATTTAAATAAAGTAAATTCTGTTGTGTACTAAACAACAATCAGAATATAAAGAAATAAAAGAAAGGAGAGAATTTTGTTTGATTACAAAAATCAAACTCGAAATAAAGAATAAATAAATAAAAACAGATTTTATTTTGTTACAAAAAACAAAATTAAAATCTGATTAAATAAACAAATAAAATAAAATAATAAATTAAACAACTTGATTAATTTTTTTGAATAATTATCTGATCAAGTCCAGTGTTTGACACTGTGTCCTTAAGACAGATTCGTTCTTTCCACGGTGCTTTCAGAATTTGGACGTCTATCTCCCAGGATAAAATGATCTACTACAAACAATAGCAGCACTACAAATTGTTTGCCTAACGAACACACTAAGTGTTTATACTCTCTCTGACAAGAAAATAATGCAGCAACATGAAGAGAATGTTTTCAGAATTATGAATGACGAAAATTAGAGTTCCAAAATCCAAATGAGGGCTGTCCTATTTATAGATGTAAAGGTGGCTCTTGGTTTTGAATTGAACAGGTATGAAACCTGTTGGTTTTGAATTCAAACAGATTTGAATCTGTTGATTTATATTTCAAACAGATAACAAAAACGAGAAGGGCCCTGTTTGGATGTACAGAAAAAACCAAACCAGTTTATTTGAATTCTGGATTTTATTTTATAAAAAATAAAATTAAATTCAAATGTTTTTTGCCCAAAAAGATTAGTATTTGGCCAAACAAGCCCAACCCAACCTCACACCACGCACCCGCGCGTGTGTGGTGATTTTTGGGTCCAATGGGTCTAGCCCATTTTCTCCATAACCTCTCCCTCTAAAACACTTGGGTACCCCTTGGGGCACACCCCAAGTACCAAACCCATGCCATGTAAACCCTTTCAAAACCTCCCACCAAATCAATGTGGGACAAGCCTTATTCAAACCTTTAAGGATTTTTCACCAAAACCCCATTTCCATGGAGCACACTTTGGCTTCAATTTCCCATTCACTCGGTAATGGTTTTGAGCAACCAAATATACCACGTGAATCATAACGCGGCATAGAACGCGTTACCACTTTGACCCGTGTAAATCGATGCACGGGGCCCACCTAAAAAATAGACCAAACTTTAGGATAAAATTCTGGTTTTACCCAGAATTTATAACCATTTCCAACACACGCCAGAGGTTTGCCCCTCGTGCTACTCCAATTAACCAACATTAGGTAATTGATTCTGAAGTCGGCGGAGAGCAAGCTTGGGAAGTTTACTCGTTAACCAAAAAAGAAAATAGGAAAGGAAAATTATATATAAGTTCATTTTATAGACCTATTTTCTAATCCAGTGATGTATAAATAAGATAATTGATTGATAATTAGAGAATAAATGAAGAGTGAGAGTTGACTTAAATATTTAATAGAATGTTATATCATTGGGTCTACAAAATAGATATATTTTTTTGGCTTGAAAAACAATACTCAATGAGAAATTAGGGAAGTGAAATAGTAAAAAGAAAGAAAAAAATTTAACTTCATAAAGGCTATAATAGGTTTGTTTTGTTTAAAAAAATTATTATTTCGTTATATACTTTGTTAATTTGACTTAATAATTGATTAACGTAAAAATAGACATTATAATATAATGATTGTTATAAAAACTAAAATTATGTAAGATTTTAATTTTTAGACAATTCGAGGCCTAAGATCGCCTTACTCGCCTGTCCCCTGGCTGGCCCTGTTGCAGCAGGGACACAACAAAGCGCAAGTTAGGATCAAATTTTGTGGCTTATGTTAAAAAAATGAACATTTAAATAGGTATTGTTGCAGTCAAGAATATTTAAACAGGTATAACTTTATAAATAATTAAATACATATATATTAAATAGCCTGAAAAAAAAAGACTCAAAAAAGTAGAATGTGTGCTATCACAAAACTTATTAAAAAGTTTTTGAGTCCGTAATGCCCATTATGAGTCTCATTTTGATGATTTAAATTATTATTTTTTTGTCAGATTCTTTATATATATAATACATACATAAAATTTAAGTAAATCAAAAAATCATAATTTATTTAATTCATTACATTTATTTCTAAGAAAATAAATAATTTATTTTTAACAACAAACTTGTCCAATTTTTTAGAGACAAGTATAATAAGTTAAATGCAACAATTTATATTTATTTTGTAATTAATATACACGAAATAGTTGACACTTAAACTATTTAAATCATTAAAATAAAATCATAATAGATCCTACAAATCTGAATAACAACCTCTAATCCAAATCAGAGGAAAGCCATCCCCTAATTCCTTCTAAGATGGCCCACATAACACGATAAACTTTTTTGTATGATAAATATGTTTTTTTCAAACAGCAATGTTAGGTATCATGAAAAATCTTTCATGAAAATAATTATAAAAGTTTTGTGATCTTTGGATTACACTTAGAATAAAGCACCACACACTAATCAAGGTAATCCAAAGATCATAAATTTTTCATGATCATTTTCATGACAAAATTTTCATGATCCCTAACTTTTTCTCTTTTCCAAAAGAAACTTGTATAACTTGGATCCAACAACAACTAGAAATTCACGTTTTATTCAGTGATTTGTAAAATTAAGATAAGAAAAACAAAAATAAAAACAAAAACAAAAACAAACACAAACACAAACGAACAAACAAACAAAATGAAATTAACTGAACTTAAAAAAATTAAATAAGTAAAATAAATGATTTGACTTCAAATGTTGCTTTGATTTTTCCACTTGAATGCCAAATCAGATAGTGATTTTGTAGAAGACCCTTCTTCACTCAAGACCTTCGCAGCAGCATCCTTGAGTCCCTCCATTCTCTGGCGAACCTTCTTCCCTTCTTCTCCTTCCATAAGACTTTTCACAACTTCTGCAATCTCTTCCCGTCCCACCAGTCCCAATTCATGACTTTTTGGACACAATGCCACCTTCAGACCCTCTGTTAACATCACTGCGTTCATCTTCTGCTCTGCGAAGAGCGGCCAAGCGATTAGAGGCACACCATGGACGGTACTCTCCAAAGTCGAGTTCCATCCACAGTGGGTCAAAAATCCACCGGTGGCGCGGTGGCTCAGCACCTCAATTTGCGGTGCCCATGACGGCACCACTAGGCCTCGACCTTGTGTCCTCTCCAAGAACCCTTTTGGCAAGAAGCTAATAGGGTCGTTTTGGTTATGTGCATTGAAAAATGCAGCACTAGAATTGTCGCTAGGGTTTCTCACAACCCACAAAAATCTTTGACCACTCAATTCCAAACCCAATGCTAACTCATTGAGTTGGTCATGAGAGAGAGTCCCACCACTTCCGAATGATACAAACACTACTGACCTGCTTGGCCGATCATTTAACCATTTCAAACACTCGGACTGTTCTAATCCGTCACTTGAACCGGTTCGGATAAGCGGTCCGACTGGATAAACTGCTGGTCTGCCCGGCTCTTCCACCAGCAACGCTTTTATAGCCCCCTCTTCCATATCCACGAAGCTATTTACAATTATGCCCTCAGCTAAACCAAATCGCTTAAAACTCCCAAGGAGTACCTTGTAGGAGTTGCTTGACCGGTCTTCAACTAGGTCTGGGAGATCTCTACCTTGAACTGGTACACAACCCGGGAGTTGTAGCGGTTCAGGTAGGTCTTTGTAATCTCCCGTATACGTCTCATCTAGCTTCGGCAAATGTAGGCAAAAAAGGAGTGCCATGACTGGTGAAGGGAAGAACAAGTAGGGCGAAACGCCGAATTCCTTTGCTACATCAATGGCATCGATGCTGAATGGATCGACGATGAGAGAAACCAAACGGGTAGTGGTTGATAATGAAGCTAATGTGTGTCTAAGGGAGGGAAGAGATAGAGTGGCTGTGTGGAAGATTTGGAAAGCAGCATCGAGGTTGTCATTGGGTAAGTGAACGGGTGGGAGGAAGATGTGGTGGATGGTTTTGGGGAGGGTTTGGAGGACTGTTTTTGGGCTTGGGTGGGTGGTGCGGCGGAGGGGATGAGAATGGTGACAGAGAAGTGGTGGTGGAGGACGAGTTGCTTGGCGAGTTCAATGAAAGGAATGAGATGGCCCATACCTGGACTTGGTAGAAGAGCGACATGGGGTGTTTGATTCATGGTATAGAAATGCTGAGAAATTTGATTTTGTGTTGTGTTGTGTTGTGTTGTGTTATGTAGTTTTGTTGTATTGTATGGGATAAGTTGGTTGATTTCTATTCATAGGGTAAAGAACTGTTCTACAATGAATTTTGTTTTTGTTGACTTCCTATTTTAAAATTGAGAATGCAGAGCTAGTGAGCTAAGTGCAAACGTAAGCCTCCTAAGACAAAATAACGGATCAGAATCATTCAAAAATATAATTTTTTTATATATCCAATAAATTTTTATAAGAATTATATTATATACCCACCATTATATATTCAAAATTTTATTCAGAATCATCAATTTATGATTTAAATTAATTTTATAAATATAATTTATAATACACAGTGAAATCTCAGTCATACGTTTCTTTCTTCTGGGTAAGTGTCGCGAACCTCCCGGAAGTTTTCTTTTTAATAGAGGATCACAATCATTGAGAAAATATCAACAATTCGAGAAAGAAAGAAATAGCCACTTGAGATGCAATCATCTTGTTTAGTTTTGACTATTTTTTTAAAATTAAAATTTTTATTTTAGGTGTTTTTTTTTAATTTTGAGTGTTTTTTTTTTTTTTTAATATTTTAAGTAAATTTTTTACTTTCTAAATACGCATAACTTAGATGCACTTGAAAAATAAAATTTTTGTGAAAAAATATTTTAAAAATTCAATAAATATATAAGAATATGAAAATATACTAAATTTTTATATTTTATAATATATATAATTTTATTTGATAATTTTTTAAAGATTTTTCCGTAAATATTATAATTTTTAAGTATATCTAGATTAAGTACATTTAAAATTAAAATTAAAATTAAAATATTAAATTTTTTCACTAAAAACAAAAAATACGGAAACAAATAATTTAATTTTTAAAAAAATTGACTCAATTTTATGAATTTGCAACTCCGTGGTCAATCTAGATGGCTAGAAATCATCTATCACCAATAGTAGAAGGAAAATATTATAGATCCTAAATAAATTATTAAATTTTCTATCAAACTTTTTATATAAATGTGGAACTTACACATATATAATTTGTATGAATTCCATACCTATATAAGAGATTTGATAAAAAATTTAATAATTTATTTGAAATCTTTAGTCTAACTCATAGTAGAAAGAAAGAAAAAGCCATTTGGGATGCAGTACCATTTGTAACTTTGTGGTCAATCCAGACGGCTAGAGTTTAACTTATTCTTCAGAATGTTCAACCCAATTGGGATTCCATCCTTGATCACATCAAGATGAGAGTGGCATTTTGGGTCAAGGCCGAACAAATATCAAGGAGTATTCTATAATTGACTTCATTTTTCATCTGCAACAAATTAGATTGGGTGCTTTGTAACACATTCTTTTATGTTGCGGGATTTGGGGGTTATTATGCGGATACACACCAATTATTGTTGTGTAGTTAAATTGTAACGTCCTCAAAATAATACATAAATTCAACATCTAACAATTCTATATAAATGAAAGATAGGTCACTTTTCCATACATACATCAGAGTATTTCATACAAGTAACAAATGTTTACAACAACAGTAAAATGTCCTGCGGGCTTACATCTTTCCAAGTTGCTACTTGGTTACACATAAGAAGAGTTTTAACTCTTTTACCAGTAAAGCCCTCGGCTTGCATTTACATACAATCAACAAAATAAATAACAAAGCAGAGTCTTCAACTCCGAAGACCTCCCAAGTAAAAATCTTGAACTTGGCACATCTCCTGTACCTGAAAATGGTGTCCCAAGTAGGGTGAGCCAAAACCCAGTAGATATATACTAAACCCCATATGAGAAAGAACTAAAACATTAACATTCGACAAATGAATAACATATGTACACCGATTAACGTTCTTCTCATAATCCGACAACAATTACAGCCATGCTACCACCCACTTCTCTTAGTTAGCCAATTCAATTTCTAAACATGGTCCATTATCTAACCCAAACAATTTAAGTGAGACTACAACTCGACTTATTAACACCTCCCTTTTCCCTCAATCCAAGATGAGACTACGTCTCACGTAATTACTACTTCAACTAACAACTTCATTCATTCTTTTCAATTATAAGGTTGCGGGACTTTTACCCCGGACACTCCGACCAACTTAACTGTTTATGGAGTACATTTCCCTAACTCCTCCCAAAGAAAGATGCATAAACAATGTGTTAAAGTATATGAACACATATGGAGTACATCCCCTATCTCCTCCCAAACAAAGATACATAAATAATATGTTAAAGTATATGAACACATATGGAGTACATCTCCTATCTCCTCCTAAACAAAGATACATAAATAATGTGTTAAAATATATGAACACATATGTGTGTGGAGTACATCCCCTATCTCCTCCAACACACTGGAGTACATCCCCTATCTCCTCCCAAACAAATATACATATATAATGTATTTAAGTGCTTCATCACATACAATGATTAATCAATACACATATTGCTGTATTACTCCAACCGTCACATTCAATGACATAACACGTTCGATTAGTTTCAGTTTTCCCTAATCAACATACAGTGTCTACAACAATCAACATTATCCTCCACCGATAGCCCAAAGCAGTTATCTCTAAACAGATAATAAATTTATCAACAGATAAAATATCGACATTTTCATAGGTGAGTGATTAAATTATCCAACTACACCATTTACTCCCACAATTTCCCAATTTCACTATTCTCAAGTCAATTTCACATTTTCCCAAATTAATTATACAAATTAATTTATTAAAAAAATTAGGGCATTCTCCCTTTTTCTCAAATATTGATCCTAAGACCAAATTCCACCAATTTAACTCTCAAACTCATATTTCCAAGGCCTTAATTACACATGGAGTTATTAAACACAAAACCCCTCTTTTATAAATTACAAACCAAACCCTAACTTTCTTCAAAATCATCCAACAACACCAACTAATCAAAAATGACAAATATTTAAGTCAAAACCCATAAGAAGGAGTAGGATATCCCTACCTCGAAATTAGAAGCCCAAAGGAGTTGATGAGGAAAAACCAAAGTGCTCCAAATCCACTATTGTTCAGATTAAAACAAAGCCCTCGCGACTCTTTACCTTTCTTACAAAGAACTTAGGGTAGAAACACACTAAAAATAGATGAAACCCTAGAGATAAGATGTATAGAGAGAGAGAGAGAGGTCGGATCTAGGGTTTGAGTGAAAGAAGAGATGAAAAAGTGAAGTGTAATCCCGCTGCTGTCTACTGATATAACACAGGCTCGCTCGAGCGAATGATTGGTCGCTCGAGCGACCAGACACAAAGAAGTCTTGCTCGAACGAAGAAAAGTCTCGCTCGAGCCAACAATTCAAAGCTCCAGGTCTGCAACCCAGAAGCACGCTCGAGCGACAGAATGTTTGCTCGAGCGAAGAAAACCCAAAACATAGACCTCGCTCGCTCGAGCGACCTCGAGCGAAGGAAAGGTCGCTCGAGCCAAGGATTGCAACTCTCAGGTCTAAACCCAGACGCAGACGCACGCTCGAGTGAAGGACTTCTCGCTCGAGCTACCAGACACAACACCCAAATCTCGCTCTAGCGAAGAAATCCTGGCTCGAGCGAAGGATCTAAAACAAGGGGCTCGCTCGAGTGACAAAAGCCTCACTCGAGCGAAGAACCAAATTCTAGGCAGCAACACTTGGTTTAAAAACTCACCAAACCTGTTACAAACCTACCCAACACATCTTAAAACTCATATACAAAGAATCGAAGGATGGAAACAAGATACAACAACAACCAACACCCACAGAACCAAGTCCGGGTTACAATAATCAATAGAGGGAAAACCGGGATCACTATAACCTCCCCCCCTTAAAGAATTCCGTCCCCGAAATTAGATACAAGTTTAACAAACAAGTTTTTCTCAATTCTCAATAACATTACGAACCAATATTCCACAACCTGACCCATTACCGGTCATCCCATCTCTATTCAAGAGGCATTTCTCACAGTTTGCTACAACAAGCATTTCATTGAAATTCAACAAGTTTCTACATATATATATCACAATTGCATATCACATTTAATGTTCATGATAGATTTCCCTTACTGTAACATATCGAACATATACAATGTTAAATTAAACTTTCATTTCAAGACATATGACATAATACTACCATACACCAAAACATGCACAATGTTTTATAACTGAAGACATATTCAATGTTCTTAGAGTTTATCAATACAACAAAATATTCAACATCCATTCAATTACCTACCAATAGATCCGGATACTTCTCTCGGACCTCTAATTCGCTTTCCCAAGTGGTTTCCTCGATCCTGCTATGTTTCCACAACATCTTAATTAATGGAAAAGTCCTGCTTTCGCAAGACTCGATAACAATACTAACAGTATGACCCATCCAATCACTACAGTGTTCTGAGACATCCACCACGTCTCGACTAACGACAATACCCAAACCAGTATTTAATACTTAATACCCCAACATAGGAAACACGAAAACATTCGTACACAAGGCTTCCGGTCAACTTTCACAAAACAAGAACGTAAGACTAAACACGGGTAAAGAACAATATCATGGCACGTTATTACCCCAAAATTTCGAGGTCTTGCCAAAGACACACAATATGTAACCAGCAACTCAGGCTAGGTTAAATCTAACTTCTCAAAAGATATTCCATTCAGGTTAAAGAAATCATTTTATTTACTTCCTGTGTTTCAAAGCACTCAGTTCCTCCCAAAAATATTCAGACTTATACTGCCACCACTTAAACACATCATTTACAACTGGCCACAGCCGAAAAGATTTTTTTGTAGATTATTTTCCCGAAAATAAGGATCGCAAATTCACATTTTGATTCAAAATCATTTTAGTTTATGAAGAGTACCCAATGTCCCTCCCGTGAATCACAACATAACCATCCCACAAAACTCGTCATACTCACGGTGATGACGCGACACTCAAAAACAAAACTCTCATGATAGGGACCCCTTAAAATTTGAAATTCCCAACAACGCAACAACACAAAGGATAACATTGCACACCCCCGTGCCTTACACCACACAAACAATGACCGAACAAGTCGGAACGGCTCTAGCAGAATGCCTCACTCACTTTACACAATTTTACTACCTCACTTGTGTTTCCGCTATCCAAACTGGATGACAGACACCTACTCCAAGGTGACCCAGCTATACCAAACATCACACCATTCGATCTTACCAGCTACCATACTATCGCCTTACCAAGGCGTTCTCCTAGGATTTCCCTAAAATCGGTCCCCTTCTACACACCATCTAATAACAACATACGAACCAAGCACGATCACTTATCGCACTAGGCAAAACCTCCTCACTTAATTAATAAGGGTTTACCACGCTACAACACTCGTCATTACTACGTAACCGTTCAAGCCGAACACAAGACACTAAGCCTATAGGGTCCACTCTTGATTCCACATTCTACTTCTCACTCGTCTCGAGAGCACACTTAAGACACTAAGCCTCCGTACCAAACTGTTAGCCATCACTACCACTGAACCACTGCCTAGAACTAAACCCCGGCACAATCGCATGTTGCCGACAAGGCTTTCAAGGACTCACCATCCTAACTCTCCAGAAGAGTAAGAATCCTCACCCTCCTCGCTATCATCCCAAATCTCACCCGTAAACACCATACCACTGTGACACTACTCACGGATCACACCCTAACCACGGGTTATACACTCAACCAACCCTATCGACAGCATCTCCTGACCTAACCGGTATTAAGGTACAAACCTATCACATTTGACGATAATAAAAGGGTCCAAAAACTTAGGAAGCACCCATTATCCTACTACCCGAGATATAACCCCGTAGACGTTCCCGAACGTCCCGGGAGGAAAAATCCCGTTTTGTTCATTTGGGCTCACTACAATTCAGACTCAATGTCACGGTCCTGTATCTAATCTCGCAGAGTGCAATGCAAGACCGATGAATCATCAAAGAGTCCAAATCCAGCAAATCGTTTTGGAAAACAGATTTTTAGAAAGAAGTGCTAAACATGGACTGCTTTTCCAGATACAGAGTCTCCACCTAAATATTTTATTTTGGAAAAATTTAGGAAACCCTGACTCGTTGCCTAAGGCCACGTGCCCATCATCACCACAGTTGCCTCGGCTCGGGAACTTGGGTACGATTGGGGAAGGTCATCTATGAGCACCCCCGCTCGCCCGATCAAAGATCGGCCTCTACTAACCATGATATCTAGTTTTGAAAACATTATGTGCTCTTATTCCGGTTATTAGCCTAGAATTACTACGTGATGCACACATCATACAAGTATAGACTAGATTGCTTAAGTTGGAACAAAACATCGCATATCCGTTTGTTTTGAAAATGGATTGAAGTTTGCTACTCGCAAGTAGGCTAAAACACGGGTTTCGACGAATTATTCCAATTTCAAGCAACCCAACCTTCACCCACAAGCATTCAGGCAGTTATATCACGTAAGCAAATAGCCTCATGGTAAGCATGCTATCATGGCAGTCACTCACACACATGCAAGGATGCTAAAGCATAAATACTTACTGAGTACTCCAAGCCAAAACAGAAACTAGTTAGTAATCAATGCATGATCCTAGTTCATGTTAAGATGGCTAATGCAACACATGCAAAATGCAACTAAGATAGGCTCGGCTATTCTAAACATGGCATATGAAATGCAACAGATAACATGTATTCAACTTGGAATTGAAATACAATGCAGTTAGCATGATGCGCCGAGCCCGGTGCATGCAATACAAATGAATGAATGCAAGCATGCGAACATATAGATGCTAATTGAAACATGCCCTAGAACTAACCATCATAAGCTGGTAAATAAAAGGGAGAAAGACGCGGGGTTGGAAGACACGCATCACACGCACGCACACTTATTATAACAGTTGGCCCCCTCGCGGGGGGGTCCGAATAAATAATACAAACCAAATAAATGATTAACTACTCTAGCTAATTCAATATTACAGACCCTTATTTAATTAACAAATTAATTACAAAATAAACTAAGTATGAAATTCGAGAGGCCGCCGCAGCTCCGCCTCGGAATGATTGGACGATGCATGCTCGATCCCTCGCTCGGAAACCCGTTGCCATGCTTCTGTTGCCTCTATTTGCACTGTTCTACACCTCTGAGGACTATAAAAATCCTTGAGATGCCTCTGAATTGCTCCCTGAGCATTGTGGGATGCCACCGGCCAAGATAAAGATCCACCGGCCATGAGAAAATGGTCATCGACCAGAAATAGGGCCATCGGCTGGACTTTGATAGCCGGCCAGCACTGAAAGTGGCCGACCGGCCATTCCTTCCTGCAGAATACTGGTTTTGCTGCAGCAGAGGATAGACAGTGCATGTCAAGGCATTTACAAGACAATGTGTGCACGACCATTCTCCCTATCATGCTATGAACTCAAGGGAGCATGGCTCTCGACCCTCGGGTCACCAATCACGCATTTCAATGCATGATGGCCAAAGAGGCCAAGTGTGCCAATCAATGTAGAATGAATGCAACAAAACAAATGAATGCTACACACTCTATCATGTTGGATCAAGAGTGTCGGCGACCGAGGATTGAGACGTGTTTC
Organism: Camellia japonica; assembly: GCA_030407325.1. Taxonomy (NCBI): domain Eukaryota; kingdom Viridiplantae; phylum Streptophyta; class Magnoliopsida; order Ericales; family Theaceae; genus Camellia; species Camellia japonica. The sequence continues at coordinate 30,725,333 of JAPPVO010000029.1, read as the reverse complement.
GTCACTTTAAGTACGAACACACCTCATTCCTCATGTTTGGTTTGATACCCCAAACCAAACAAAAATGCAATGCGTATATGCCAAATGCAATGCAAAACATGCAATTAATGCAACGCAACATGAGCAATGCAACATACGCAACTAATGTAATGAAACATGAGCATGCCAAACACCATGCAATGCGACCTATCATGCAAACAACATGGCAATATGATAAGTATGCAATACTACAATGCAACCTAGATAGGCAACTATGCAAAGTGATAGGCGTGCAACAACGCACTAACTACAAGGATGCAACAATCATGCAATGTAATGAGCATACAACAATATACAAATGCACGATCCATGGTCTTACACTATAGATGGACAGACCTCAGCCGTATCCGTAACAGTGGCCAAAATGGTGCAGCAAAGGCACAAAACACACATAGAAACATGCATGCACAAAGACCTATCATCTAAGGCATAAAAGAGGCGACTCTTAAACACATTGAAAAGAGACAAACAAGGGCATTTTACAAACATGCTGAGCTCTGAAATCGTGCTAAGAGGAATGCCAAACCAAATACACAAGTGAAGTATAGCATGCTAATGGACCCAATGCTCAAAGCTAGCCATGGAGCTAACACCATAACCATATCAACCAAGCCCCAAAGGGCCAAAGCGACTCAAAACAGTCCCAAGGCAGACCAAAATAAAGCTAGAACATGCATGGGATGAGGCCAAAACATGCTAGAAAAATGAGCACAAAGCAAGACGCGTATAAGGCCAAAAAGGGCAATTACATTGCACCTATGGAAACCAAACATGGCAAGACTTAACCAAGGAAAAAAACAGAGCTATGATATGTCAAAATAAGCCCAAATACCCACTGATATGGCAGCCCAAGGACTTAAACAAAGAGGCATGTACAATGACCTATTTTAAGGCGCAAAAGGACAACTCTTTAAAGCATTGAAAGGATGGTAAATGCAAGCATACAAGCATGGAGTATGGACTGAAATAGCATGATAAGTGATTCCAAATCACTGAAATTACCCAAATAAAGCATGCTCATGACTCACACACTCCAAGCTAACAAGCTAGGATACATGGTGGCCATACAAAATATGAAGAGCATGACCAAATCAACACCAAACAGAGCTTAAACATGATGAAACATGACTAAAAACCTCATGAAGTCAAGCTAAAACATGCAAGCATGGTGGTCTAAATGCAAGGTGCATGTTATGACAATAGAGGGGATTACAAAGCAAGTGCATGATGCATGCAATGGGCTAACAATCCGACCAAAAATAGAGGTATAATATGACCAAATAACACCAAAAAGCCTCTGAAATGGAGCCAAATAAAGCTAAGCAAATATGCTACCTTTATGAGCCCTAAATGCAAGCAAAGGAGACACAAACGGAGAGGGGGGTCCCTCCCCTATACATGACCTCAAAACCACTTCTCCACCACTGAAAATCCTCTGAATTTCAGTGGTGAGAAGGTCGAAATAAAGGGGTTCCAAAGCTCAAGAAGAAGGTCACAAAAAGAGGTCAAACAAGGCCTAAGAGGGGGTAGACAACCCCCAACACCAAAATGACCTTAAAAAAACATATTAAACATGAAAATATAGAACTTTTACCAGTTATAGACTAAGCTCAAAACAATATGCAAATATGTCTAAAACTTTAAGCAAAAATGGGGAATAAAAGGGTAAGTACTCACCCTTGAAGAACACTTCAAGAATACCAACTTCAGCACCTCTTTTTGATCAAAAACCAACTAAAAACTCTGAAATCAAACTCTTAAAACCTCAACAACCAAAGTATAGTGTAACACTAGGTGTCTTAGTGCAAAACTAAGAACAAAAACCCCTTTAGAACACTATTACATACACAAATATAGAGAGAGAGGGAGATAGAGAGATATAGATATATATGCCCTATATCAGAGTTGTTCAACCTCTAGAGAGGGAGGGGAGACCCTCCTTTTATAGAAAAATCAATTTGCAAAGCTTTCAAAGGAAGCTAGACAAGGATGAAATCCCTCCATACACGTGTATAGAGGGGGTGTATTGTGGATGCCAGCTATTACAGCTGGCATAAAATATCTGCCAAAAGCAGATGGAAAGGGGTCGACCAGCAGAAATGGCCGATTGACCAACAAAAGGGGCTGGTTGACCAAATACATTGCCGACCGACCAACACCTTTGGCTGGTAGCAAAAAATAGGGCCGGTGGCCTCAAGCCAAGGCCGGTGAGGTGTGGGGATGGCCAACAAGCCATTCCCTGCCCTCAGAAGCAAAAACACAAGTGTTTGGTGCACAACCAAGCACAAAACAAACAAGTCGAGAGGTCTTGAGGCAAGGCGCGAGACCGAAACCTCCGAGAACTCAAGACGAACACGAACATGGATGATCACCGAGTGTTCAAACGGTGACGTCCAAGTCTTGAGGACGGTCAAAAATGGAGTGTCTACAAACCCCAGTTGCTCACAATACACCACTCCCCGATGCCAACAATCACAATCTTATATAGGAACTAACACTCCCTCAACTAAAACAACTAATCGGTACATATGCAATTTGGCAACGTTACCTACCATGAAGGTATAAGTCTATTCCTAATGAAATTATGCGTTATGCCTCCGTAAAACATCATGTTAAATATACAAAACCCAGTGTTAATCGCACACATTGCACCCTCTCGAGGAGTTCTCACGGCAAAAGACCAACATCTCTACCACTTACATAAGATCAGAAGGATAACACCTATGAAATTCCGTACATCCGGCCAGTATAACTATTCTCACCCCATAGTAGCTCTGACCAAGATACGCATCTCTCAACAATTCTTCCAGATTTGAAATCATGGTTACCAGCCCTTGCTTCTCTAAACCAAATCACACGCATTTAAATGCATTTACACAAAAATTTTACGGTTTCACAACAACTTTTTACATTAATAAAACTTTAGAGCCATAACGTGCTCCAATCTACCCATTCCATGGAAATTAACAAGCAAAAGCATATATATATAAACAAGCAGTTGATGTTTCAACATTCTAAAAACACATTGGTTACACACAGAACCCAATGATTACAAAACGATAATTCACCAATTACAAAACGGATTAGTAAAAACGAAACCATCCCATCGGTATTACCACTATTACCGTCCCTCACTGAACTGCTAAAGTTGGTCATTCTCAAACCCAAGACATCCTACGAGCTTACAAGCCACGGACAAGAATTACAGATGTGCCCCAACTGGCCACACCTGGAACAACTGCAAATTTCCCCAACTGGGGCTTGGGAACTCAACTCTCCTGAGGCCCTCGAAATCTGGCCTGTTTGTCCCCCAAAACGTTATTGCCCCTGTCCAGTCGAATAAGGCTGGACCCGGCTAGGTTGCAAAACTCCTAAAGAAGCCCCTGGCTGAGTACAGAAACGTTTGATATGACCTGGCTGATTACACACCCAACAAGTAAGTGGCTCCCAAGCATGAGATTGGTTCAAAGTCTGAACTGATGGAGGCCCCAACAACTGCTTCCCCAATGAGCATTCGATCGAGCCAAAACCTGGCTGGCTAGATGATTCTGGTGGGGCAGTTACTGGTCGAACTGCTAACCCTGCCCTCTTCCTCTGTGAGCAAACCGAAGACTTATGGCCCAGCTGACCACATCTGAAACAACCAGTAGACCTCATATTCTGAGACTGGCCTGAAGCCTGAACCTCTCTGGAACTCCCAACAGAAGAGTTTGAAACCCCTGGTGAAGAAAATGACTTAGTCTGGGACGGAGCATACTTTCGCCTCCACCCCTTACTGAACCTAGAGTACCTATAAACCGTAGGAGTTGCCGAGATGGCCTCCTCCCTAACCCGACCAACACTCACAACCACAGACTCTTCCCTATTTTGACCCATAGTTAGCACCGCTGCCTCTACATGAGTTGCCGCCTTAACGAGCACACTATAGCTCATATCCCAAGACCCAGCAATCCTTTCTCGGATGTCGTCGCACAGCCTACTCTCAAACTCTGAACAACGCAATTCCTCCGTCTCCACCAATTCTGGGGCGAACCTCGACAGGTTAGCAAACCATGCTTCAAACTGTACCAAAGGTGCAGTATCTTGGTGTAACTCCACAAACTGCTTTCGCAACTCTTCCCGTGTGGAAGGAGGGAAATCAAAACTTCCTCGTCTAGGCATCCTAGTAAAAGTAACAAATGTATTAGTACATTTTCAAATGTACCGAAGCTATTTCACTCGTGTCCTAAAGCGTTGGACAACTGTAGTTCATTCCACGTAAACACATAGTCACATAAGCATTTACGAGTTTCATTTCCGGATAATGACAGTCCCGAGGCGTTGCTAGAGTTCCGGTTAGAAACAGCATTGATCAAGTGCTTTTCCAACAGGACTCCTAGAAACCCAAGGATCCAATCAACATCTTAGAAACTAAACCCCATACCCATGTAGTCCCATAAACATGTTATCAAATAAACACATAACATCATGCATAAGTCTCTAACAAGCGAGACAAACCCATTGTGGTACTAACCACTTCCCGTGTACCCAAAGTATTCGAAGCCAGTACACTCTGATACCAAGTTGTAACGCCCTCAAAATAATACATAAATCCAACATCTAACAGTTCTATATAAATGAAAGATAGGTCACTTTTCCATACATACATCAGAGTATTTCATACAAGTAACAAATGTTTACAACAATAGTAAAATGCCCTACGGGCTTACATATTTCCAAGTTGCAACTTGGTTACACATAAGAAGAGTTTTAACTCTTGTACCAGTAAAGCCCTCAGCTTGCATTTACATACAATCAACAAAATAAATAACAAAGCAGAGTCTTCAACTCCGAAGACCTCCCAAGTAAAAATCTTGAAATTGGCACGTCTCCTGTACCTGAAAATGGTATCCCAAGTAGGGTGAGCCAAAGCCCAGTAGAGATATACTAAACCCCATATGAGAAAGAACTAAAACATTAACATTCGACAAATGAATAACACATGTACACCGATTAACGTTTTTCTCATAATCCGACAACAATTACAGCCATGCTACCACCTACTTCTCTTAGTTAGCCAATTCAATTTCTAAACATGGTCCATTATCTAACCTAAACAATTTAAGTGAGACTACAACTCGACTTATTAACACCTCCCTTTTCTCTCAATCCAAGATGAGACTACGTCTCACGTAATTACTACTTCAACTAACAACTTCATTCCTTCTTTTCAATTATAAGGTTGCGGGACTTTTACCCTGGACACTCCGACCAACTTAACTGTCTATGGAGTACATTTCCCTAACTCCTCCCAAACAAAGATGCATAAACAATGTGTTAAAGTATATGAACACATGTGGAGTACATCCCCTATCTCCTCCTAAACAAAGATACATAAATAATGTGTTAAAGTATATGAACACATATGGAGTACATCCCCTATCTCCTCCCAAACAAAGATACATAAATAATGTGTTAAAGTATATGAACACATATGTGTGTGGAGTATATCCCCTATCTCCTCCAACACACTGGAGTACATCCCCTATCTCCTCCCAAACAAATATACATATATAATGTATTTAAGTGCTTCATCACATACAATGATCAATCAGTACACATATTTGCTGTATTACTCCAACCGCCACATTCAATGACATAACACGTTCGATTAGTTTCAGTTTTCCCTAATCAACATACAGTGTCTACAACAATCAAGACTACCCTCCACCGATAGCCCAAAACAGTTATCTCTAAACAGATAATAAATTTATCAACAGATAAAATATCGATATTTTCATAGGTGAGTGATTAAATTATCCAACTACACCATTTACTCCCACAATTTCCTAATTTCACTATTCTCAACTCAATTTCACATTTTCCCAAATTAATTATACAAATTAATTTATTATAAAAATTAGGGCATTCTCCATTTTTCTCAAATATTGATCTTAAGACCAAATTCCACCAATTTAACTCTCAAACTCATATTTCCAAGGCCTTAATTACACATGGAGTTATTAAACACAAAACCCCTCTTTTATAAATTACAAACCAAACCCTAACTTTCTCCAAAATCATCCAACAACACCAACTAATCAAAAATGACAAATATTTAAGTCAAAACCCATAAGAAGGAGTAGGATATCCCTACCTCGAAATTAGAAGCCCAAAGGAGTTGATGAGGAAAAACCAAAGTGCTCCAAATCCACTATTGTTCAAATTAAAACAAAGCCCTCGCGACTCTCTACCTTTCTTACAAAGAACTTAGGGTAGAAACACACTAAAAATAGATGAAACCCTAGAGAGAAGATGTATAGAGAGAGAGAGAGAGGTCGGATCTAGGGTTTGAGTGAAAGAAGAGATGAAAAAGTGAAGTGTAATCCCGCTGCTGTCTACTGATATAACACAGGCTCGCTCGAGCGAAGGATTGGTCGCTTGAGCGACTAGACACAAAGAAGTCTCGCTCAAGCGAAGAAAAGTCTCGCTCGAGCCAACAATTCAAAGCTCCAAGTCTGCAACCCAGAAGCACGCTCGAGCGACAGAATGTTTGCTCGAGCGAAGAAACCCAAAACATAGACCTCGCTCGCTCGAGCGACCTCGAGCGAAGGAAAGGTCGCTCGAGCCAAGGATTGCAACTCTCAGGTCTAAACCCAGACGCAGACGCACGCTCGAGTGAAGGACTTCTCGCTCGAGCTACCAGACACAACACCCAAATCTCGCTCTAGCGAAGGAACCCTGGCTCGAGCGAAGGATCTAAAACAAGGGGCTCGCTCGAGCGATAAAAGCCTCGCTCGAGCGAAGAACCAAAATTCTGGGCAGCAACACTTGGTTTAAAAACTCACCAAACCTGTTACAAACCTACCCAACACATCCTAAAACTCATATACAAAGTATCGAAGGATGGAAACAAGATACAACAACAACCAACACCCACGGAACCAAGTCCGGGTTACAATAATCAATGGAGGGAAAATCGGGATCACTATATAAATAGGCTCATTTCGAAATTTATTTTGATAATTCAAATCGTTCACATTTTATAATATATCAAGTAAAACATATCTGCAAAAAATCAAGTTAATCGGATATCGTTTATCCATTCATCCGTTCACATTTGTATCTATAAAAATAAATAACAATTTAAAGTATTAAAATGAATATAAATGTGAGTGGATGAAAGGATAAACGATATCCGATTAACTTGATTTTTTGCAGGTATATTTTACTTGGAGTATTCTAAAATGTGAACGGCTTGAATTATCGAAATGAGCTCCGAACTGGGTTCATTTGGCTGCACAACAGTGGCTGTTGTGTACACCACACAGCAACCACCCCAAATCCTACGTTGTGTTTGGTTGGGAAATTTATGAATGAATTTGAAAAGAGATAAAAAAATAAAATTAGGTGAAATATAAGTATATTTTATCCACATTTCACCTACCGTTTCTATTTCTCTTTTCAATTTTTTTTTCTAAATCTCTCAACCAAATATAACTTTATGATTTCTTTCTTGGTGCTGCCGATGAGATCTCGGCTTGTAGCTTTGATGTTAGATTTGTACTGTGTTGGGGCTAGTATGGTTTGGGTTGGAACCCCTTCAATTGGGATGGGGTATTTCATTTGGTTTGATACTTTTTTGCACCTGCTCTTTTTCTTTTGTTGATTTATTTGATATTTTGTGGAATTTTCTCTCACAATCAATGAAATTTTCTTCGCTGATAAAATAAATATATTCAAAATATATATATATATATATATATATTTGTGAATTACAATTATTTTAAGTGTGATTTACATTTCATTAACTTTTAATTTACATCATACATTTCATTTCATAATAAATATTGTTGTAATTGATTAAAATAATATATATGATTAGGTGGACGCTGGTTAATTTTAACTAACAAAATAATGCAGTTACTATTATTATAGTATAAAATTTCTTATTAGTTAATAATTTCACTTAATTTTATAATTATTTTCAATATTTACTCAAACCTTGGGCTATTTATATTGGTGATTGGGAGACTGGATGGGGAATTGTTAATTGTGAATAGTGGAATTCACACCCAATAATTTTTTTTGACGAAAGATACACATTGAAGGCTGGTTTGGAAATTGAATTTTTTATTAAGTTTTAAAAAATTTTACGAAAAGTGTAAACAAATAAAGAGAATAGGTTAATTTTGAAATTTTTTGGCTAATTTAGCCACTTTCCAAACAATATCTAAGAAAAAAATTCATGAATTTATCTAGAAAGAGATGGATGGTGGAGATTGAATTTCATGTGTTATAGACCTTATTAACAATGAATTTTGTCTACACAATTTAAATTCTGAGTAATTTTTAGATGTTTTTTTTGGAGTAATTCCATCCCAGTCAGGTTATGAAAAAATAATTATATATTCATGAAAAATTTTAAAATTTTAATTATTAATATTTATAAAATTTCTCATTGATTTGTAATTTTTTTTTAAGAAAAAATTCCACTAATTTGATATTTTCTTTATTTTTTTGTACGCTTATAGAATTGTTATTTCTTTTTGGAAAAATTTAAAAAAACAGTCCATAGTTTGACCTTTATAACAAAATAAATTTTTGACTTTTTATTTTGTCAATTTAAATTCTAAACTTTTGATTTATTTTTAAACTGAATCATTGGCTTATTTTCGTTAAGTAAAATCGATGAAAATTAGATATTTTAGTCATTAAACTGAATGAAAATAAATATTTTAAATATTTTATATATAACTAAGTTGAGTTTAATGATTAAAACTAGCAGTTGACCCGTGCAATGCACATGTTTTTTTTTTCAAAAAATATTTGATGGTATAATGTGTGTTATAAAAGAATAATTTTAATTTTAATTTCAAATTAAAAATAAAGTATGATTATAATTATTTATTTTAATAATATTGGCACTATCGTTTTATAAAATTATTATTTGAATACTTATATATATATATATATATATATTAATTGCAGTTAAATTATTTGTATATTTTGATCATTTTAGTTCTATCATATTATAAAATTATAATTATCATGTAATAACTTTGTATGATATATATTAAATTATAAAATAGTAAAATAAATATAAATTAAATTATAAAATAGTAAAATAAATACTCATTTTGATATTAAAAATAATAGTTAAATTAGAAGAAGAATTAGTAACATAAAATTAAAAGTAATTCTAACTATTTAATTTTCTTTTATATTTATTTGGAAAACAAAAATATGTAGAAATAGAAATTATACAAAATTTATTAAAATAATTAAATGTATAATGATTTTATATGATATATACATATATATATATATATATATATATTAAATTATAAAATTGTAAAATAAATTAAAATATCAATTATATAAAATAAATTTAATGACGATTAACTAAGAAAGTGTCACATAACAACATCTAAACCCAAAAAGAAAAATAATAAAAACATTCAAACGATAGATACATTTTAGTGTGTGAATTGATTGTAATAGGAGTTGTGATTATATAAAATAATATAGAAAATGAAATATAATTTCATATATAGAATCATTATAAAATTTAAACGATAAATCCATAATATAAAATTAGTATTGGGTATAGAATAATGCACGGAAAAATAAGAAGAAAAAAAAGGGCAATTTAGCATTTACAAAAGTCCTAAGAATTAAGAAGAAAAACATGAAACGCAAAATTAATATTGAGTTTGTGGATTATCTCAATTTACCATGAAAAATATATGAAAGAGAAATATTTGTCAAACAAAGTCCCTATAAAATATGCAAAGTTAGTATAATTTAAATTAAGTTTGAGTTTGTATAGAACTCTATATGTAATTAAGAAAGTATATGCTGATGTGATTCTCTTAGAAAAAAATAAATCCTTATAATATGCCACGTAAGTATTGAAAAAATACTACTTTTAATAATATATATATATATATATATATATGATATTATTTTTTAATTATTTTTAGTTAACGAAAATAGAAAAATAGTTTTGAAAATAAACCAAAAAAATAGGACTAAATTGATAAAATTCAAAATTTATTTTGTTATAAAAATTAAATCGTGAAATTTATTTATTTATTTGTTTATTGATAATTATTTGTTTCTCTTTTGTTTAGGTGAGTGGAGGGCGTTAAGATCCTCTATAGTTAATTCCTAGAGTGATCTCCTAGAGTGATTCATCCAAGGGCTAAGATTAAGCCTCACCAAAACGACGTTGTTTTGGTGAGTAATTTAAAAAAAAAAAAAAAAAGCTTTGAAAATTCCCTTGCTGTCCGGATATACAAAACAAAACAGAGTGAGAGGGAGAGTGAGAGAGGGAGAAGAAGAGAGAGACAACGCTCCCGATGCCCTGCCGCCGCCGACGCCCTGCCGCAACCGATTGAAGAAAAATACAGGTTTGTACTCCAAAATTTCTCCAATATTTGGGTTTTTATAGCGATTCCGATTTTTACCCAACGCATTTGATTTTTTGGACTCGGATTTTGTGGTTTATCAATGTTGTTCATGTTTTTTCCCCTTATTCTTACTTGAGTTTGGCATTTGGTTGTTATGGTTGCGTTTGGAACAAGTTGGTTGCTTAATTTCCAAACTTACGTTGTCTAGATTTTTGCTCCTCTGCTCGAGCGGCACTTCTTGTGCTTGAGCGGCACTTCTTGTGCTTGAGCGGGCTTTGTGAACTCTCAGTACTTTTGCAGGTCTGCAAAACTACTGGGAGAGTGTATTCTATGCTCGAGCGGCCTTTATCACGCTCGTGCGTTGGTCTATTGTCTACAAAACTACTGGGAGTGTGCATTCTGCGCTCAAGCGACACTTCTTGTGCTCGAGCGAAACAACTTATTGTGTCTAACGCTCAAGCGTCACTTCTTGCGCTCGAGCGGACCGTGCATATATCAGTTCGTAACAATCACTTTTAACATCACATTTTCATCTCTTTCTCTCTCTAAAACCTTTCAAAACCCTAGATCTTGAGTCTCTCTCTCTAAAACTCACTCTCTCTCTACATTTTCATCTAGATCCATTGGTTTCTCTACCGTAGTGTCTTTGGGAAAGAAGTAGAGCATCTCAAGAGCTTTGTTTTGATTCGAATAGAACTTGGTTTCGGTGTCTTTGGGAAAAAGATAGAGCATCTCAAGAGCTTCGTTTTGATCCAAATAGACCTTGGTTGCGTCTTTGGAGTTCCTCCATTGCTTTGTTTGTCTTCTCACTTTGAGGTAGGGATTTTCTATACTCTCCTATGATTTTTAACTTAGTTATTTGTTGATTGTGTAATTAATGTTAGGTTTTGGAGGATTTTAGACAAACCTAGGGTTTAGGTTTAAAATCAAAAGAGGGGTTTATAAATGAAATTATTAAAAACTGTTATGGGTATAGATATGAGGATATGGTGTGTTAAATTTTGTTTATTTTGATACATGGGTTGGATTTGGGAGATAATGGAGTTCTGTCCTAAAATTTTTAAAATAATTATTTTGTATAAATAATGAAATTGGTATTAAAAATATGAAATTGGATTAAAGTTTATGTAAATGGTGGAGTTGGGTATGTGTTACCTTTCATTAAATGCTATTTGGACAATTTATCTATTTTGAAGATTATATATTTGTTTAGAAATATCTGTTTTCGGCTATTGATGGAGGATAGCATATGATTGTTGTAGAAATTAGATGCGGATTAGATCAATTAAAATTAATCTCTTATTGGTTGTCATTGAATATGACTGTGTTTTATAATACATTGCATATGTATGATGTTTGGGAGGAGAAAGGGAATGTACTCCATGTTTGGGAGGAGAAAGGGGATGGACTCCAATGAATTTAGTTGGCCTGTGTGTCCAGGGTGAAAGTCTCGAAAATCGCTTGCATACGTGGGTGCCGATCTCGCGGACGAAATTTCCGTAAAATGGTAAATTGAAGTGTTTGTGTAATGGTTGTATTGGTTAGAGAACCACTGAGTTATAGTCTCAGTTGGGTTGTCTGGATAAAAATGAATTTGACCCACGAGCTGAGGTGAAATGGATCAGTAGCGATTCTGGTTTTAACCCGTTACTTATTGTATTCCGAACTCGGGTTGGTATGGTTTTGAACAGTTGTTCATATCTCTTTCCCTTGTCTTCTCCTTTATTTTGGTTATTGGGTTGCAGTTGTGCGTTTAGGACAGGTTGGTTGCTTGTTTTTCCAAACTTTTATTGCCCAGATTTTGGCTCTTCCGCTCGAGCAGGCATTCTTGCGCTCGAGCGGACTTCACAAATTTTGCTCCTCCGCTCGAGCGGCCATTCTTGCGCTCGAGCAGGATTTGTCAATTCTCAGCAGTTCTTTTGCAGTTCTAAAATACTGGGAAAGTGCATTGGACGCTCGAGCATCCAGTTCCACGCTTGAGCGGAGACCTTCATCTGCAAAATTTCTGAAAATGTGCATTCCACGCTTGAGCGCCAACTTTCACGCTTAAGTGGAGCTTTGTGTCTGACGCTCGAGCGGGGCTTTCCACGCTCAAGCGGACTGCGCGTATAACAGTCCAAGAAGATGATATTTTGAGTCACTTTTATATATATATATATATATCTCTAAAACTTTTCAAAAAGCTTGTTTTTAAGCCTCTCTCTCTAGAATTAACCTTCTCTCTTAGATTTCATCTAGATCCATTGATCTCTTCATCCTAATGCCTTTGAGAAAAAGGTAGAGCTTGTCAAGATCTACATTTTGATCCAAATAGAAGTGAGTTTCGACGTTCTTGGAATTTCTCCCTTGTTTGACTCATTTTCTTCTTTTGAGGTAGGGATCTTTTCTACACCTTCATATGATATTTAGCTTAGTTATGTGTATTCTTGTGTAACAATGATGTGATTTGAGGGTGTTGTAAGCAAACCTAGGGTTTGGGTATATATGGAAAGAGGGATTGTTGTTAAACATGAAATACATGAATGTGGGTTTTGAAAATGAAATGGTGTTGGGTCACCATGGTTGGAAATGATATTTGGGATTGATAATTAGGAAAAGGGAAGTTTTGCCCTAAAATGACTATCATGATTATTTTATAGAGATAATTGGAAATTGCCATGGAAATGTGAAATTGATAGAGTATTGATATGAATGGTGGGATAAGTTATGTATTAACTCATTCTTTGAAAATTTGAATAAATTATCTATCATGATATTGAATATCTAATTAGAAATAATTGTATTGAGCTATCGGTGGTGGATAGCTATGATTGTTGTAGAAATTGCATGAGGATTAGGTGAATTGAAACTAATCTCTTGTTGTTTGACATTGGATATGACTATGCTTATATACATTGTACATGTATGATTATGTGGGAGTGGAAAGGGGATGTGCTCCATTGTTTGATGTTGTGTTTAAATACATTGAATATGTATGAATGATTGTTTAAGAGGAGAAAGGGGTTGGACTCCATTATAATTAAATTGGTCGGAGTGTCCTAGGTGAAAGTCCCGAAATTATACATGGGTGCCTAACCCGCGGACAAAATATACGTAAAAAGGAAATTGTAGTGCTTGTATAGCCTATGTTTACATGGGTCTCGTTTGACGTCTGCCCGCGGACAGAATTTTCGTAAAAGAAAAGTTTGAAGTGTTCATGCACTGTTGATGTGATGATAGAACTAATGAGTTGAAGTCTCATTTGGATTGTTAAAGAGATAATGAAACTGGTTCATGTAATGAAATGAATGAAAATTGGTACCTTATGATTATATAAACTGTGGATGTCTCTATCACTAACGTTGTGTATGCATAGTGTACTTATACCTTTGCTAAGTTTCATATATTGTGCTAGATGATTTCTACTGGGCTGTGTCTCATCTTATTTGGGAATAACATTTTCAGGTGTTAGTGACTTACCTCCGCCAAAGCAATAGCTTGGAGGGATATTTTAGGGGCAAGAGTTTCTTTAATTTGTATTGTATATTTTTGTAAAGCCTAGGGCTAAATGTGTATGAGTTAGTCTCTTTTTGTGCGAACGAGTCAAGGCTTGGAAAGATGTAAGCCACTAGGGCCATTAATTATGTTAAACCCTTTTGTATTATTAACTTCATGTAATGAAAGGACTATTTATTCTGATGCATACTGTTTTTAATATATGTTTAGGTTGTATTTATTGTATTATTTTTTGGGGCGTTATAGGATCTACTTGAAATGGATTGAGATATAAAACTTGGCATATTATGATCTTGTCGATTATGAATGATTTTATTATAGGCATTGCATATGCATATTATATTTATGTCTTTGTTAAGATTCATCCATTGTGTTAGATTATTTCTACTGGACTTTGGCTCACCCTACTTGGAAAAACTATTTTCAAGTATTGGTGATATGCCTCCGCAAAGAACTTAGCTTGGGAGGATTGTAAAGCAGAAGGCTCACTTCTGTTTATTTTGTATTTACCTTTTGTACAAGCCTAGGGCTTTATTTGTATTAAGTTTATGACTCATTTTGTTGTAACCGAGTACGATCTTGGAAAAATGTAAGCCATTAGGGCATATGAATATCTATTTAGCTTTCATCCTTTATTTCGTCTTGTAACACATGTTGTAGATTTAGGATGAACGATTTATGAATGCATATCGCATGTGTCACCTTTTGTATATTAACTCTGATTAGTGAAAGCATCTTATTTTTATCTATATCATTTTGTACTAATGTTTGGAGTTTGATTATTGTAATTATTTTGGGGTCGTGACAGTTTTGATTTGAAAAATTTTGGATTTTTTTTTTTAATGTTAATGGTAATACAAGTTTGTGGTTGTTGAATGTGTTGATTGGGAGATTCTTACATGATTTTTTTAAAAATCTATTTCTAGGGTTTTGATTTTTTTTTTTTTTTGATTTTGTTTTGAAATGTATTGTTTTTGCAATATAACTGTGTATGAACTGAGTCAACTTTTGCAATATAGCTGTTTATATAATCTGATATGAGTCAATAATTGTTTATGTAACTTTTGCAATATAACTGTGTTTTGAAATGTACTGTTTTGGCAATATAATTGTTTATATAATCTGATATGAGTCAACTTTTGTATTGTTTTTACTCAGTTTGTATTATTTTGCAAACATAATTTAGTGTTTTTATACTAATATTGACTACCTATTTATTTTTTAAGTGACTTAGCACATTGAAATGGAACATAACAATGTTGAGAATGACGGGGGTGATTGTGATTGAAAGTCTAGAGTTTGCATAACATTTTATACAAAATAAGAAGCATATGATTTCTATAATGCTTATGGAGGATGGTTGGGATTTAGTATTAGAAGGGGTTATGTAAACAAGAGCAAGGAGAGGCAAATCACTTCAAGGCAATTTGTTTGTAATAAAGAGGGTTTTCAAGTTGTCAGCAAGCAAGATTCGTTAACCAAAAAATCCTAGACAGGAAGTGAGGACTGGTTGTCAAGCATTTTGTTGAACAACATAACCATATCTTTGTTCTAACAGAATGTACGCATATGTTACCATCCCAAAGGAAGATATCTGCTTCACAGGAAACTGAAATAGATTTAGCCGAAAAATCTGGAATTCGTCTTAATACTACATTTGAGCTCATGGGTAATGAAACTGGTGGAAGGGAGTCGCTTGGGTTCACAAAACTGGACCAAAAAAATTATTTGAGAACGAAGAAGCAAAAGAGTTTATAATATGGGTATGCAGGTAGCATTTTGCAATATTTTCGTGAGAAAACATTGGAGAATCCATCTTTTTTTTTAATCGGTCCAATTAGATAACGAGGAGCAGATTACAAATATATTTTGGGCCAATGCTCAAATGATCATGGATTATAGGCAATTTGGTGATGTTGTGACTTTCGACTCTACTTATAAGTTAAATAGGGCACATAGACCATTTACGTCTTTTGTTGGATTTAACCATCATCGGGAAACTGTTATATTTAGCGCAACTTTAATGTATGATGAGACCGCCGATTATTTTATGTGGATTTTTAGAAGATTCTTGGAGGCAATGTCAAGTAAGGCTTCGAAAATAATTTTTACGGATCATGATGCTATAATAGCTAAGGCCATACATGTTGTTATGTCTAACACAAACCACCACCTTTGCACTTGGCATTTGATGTAAAATGCATTAAGGCATGCAAATTCTATCTTTAAAGATAAGGAGGTCAATGATAAGGGGATGCAGAGTGTTTTATCTAAATTTATGTACGACATTGAGGATGAAGAAGAGTTTACGTTAAAATGGGAGGAAATGCTTGACAAGTATGAAGTGCTAGATAAATCTTGGTTGAAGTTAACATTTGGGTTCAAGGGAAAATGAGGTTGGCCATGTGTTAGAAATGCATGGGGTGCGGACATGAGTAGCACCCAACTTAGTGAATCCTTTGATGATTTCTTAAAGGATGTCATTTAGTTTGATCATAACTTAATGCAATTTTTCATGTATTTTGATCTAGTTCTTTGTGAGAAGAGGTACAAAGAGTTACAAGCCGAATATGCTCTATGCCAGAAGTTGCCAAGAGTGAATATAAAAGTGAAGATAATGGAGCAAGCTGCAGATGTTTACACCTATAAAATATATGCAGAATTTCAGGATGAGTATGTCAAGTCCCTTGAAGTAGACATTGAAGAAACTGAACATGATGGTGAGAGTACCATGTATATGGTTCTTAATAGTGATGGTGTAAAGGTGGGGAATGTGAGAGTGGAGTGTGATGGTTCATTGACTTGCAATTGTAGGAAGTTTGAAATGAAGGGTATTTTGTGCAGTCATTGTTTGAAGATCTTTAGAGACACCCTCAAGTTCAAAGAGATTCCTTCACAATATAATCTCAAGAGATGGACTAAAAAGCAAGAGCTAAAAATGTGAAAGATAGGTGTGGGCATGATATTAAGGTTGATGTAAGATTGCATCAAAGTTCATGCTATAGATCATTGATGGCAATATTCAGAGCAATAGCGTATAGAGCTTCTGAAAGTGAGGAAACATATAACTCAACAGTAGAGAAAAACAAATGAATTAATTGCAATAATTGAAAGCATGTTAAGCGCAAAATGCAATATCCCTTTTTCAGATACTATTAAACAAGAAAGCCTTTCCAACACATGCCCCGAACACTTTAAACTGGATGGTGTAGCAGATACAAATGTAGTTCAATCAAAAGGACTCAAGAAAAAAGAGTGCACTAGCAAGGGGAATAAGACGGACTAAAGGTGGTTTGGAGCTTGCGTTGGCAAAGAAAAATAAAACAGGTTCAGATAATGCTCCTCAACCTCCTATGTCTGTTGCTCCTCAACCTCCTCCCTTATTTTCAGCGAGTGGTCCTCAACCACCTCGCTTGTTTTCGTCGAGCATTCCTCAATCGACTCCTTTATTTTCAATAAGTGCTTCTCAACTTCTTGCTTCATTCTCGACGAGTGTTCCTCAAGTTAATGCTTCTTTGTCTCAATTTATGTATCCCACATATGATGTAAGTTAGTTTAATAAGAATTTTTATTATGTCTAGTTGTAGGTCACTATTACCATTTTAAATTGAATATGTCTTTGTTATTGTTGCAGCCAAGTAATATGCCATTTTCAATGCCAACGATGTATTCTGTGCATGGAAGCTATCAAGCATTGCTTAACAATACAAGCGGTTATGACTTGCAAGCCTCGACTAGTCCTGCATGTAGTCAAGTAATTTATTTTTCACCTTTCCTCATTTATTTTGTCATTCATTTTAAGTTCCATTTTATTTTATGGTTCCTTTGATATAAGAGCATTTTTTTTTTGTAGGTACTACATGGGCATGGGCGTGGCTGTGCACAATACCGCCAAAACGGCATTGAACTGCACCAAACCACACATTTTTTCAGTTCTAGCGAGCGAGTTGGGCAGGTGAAGGCTCTAGGTTTGGCGGGTGACACGGGTGGCGGTTTCAAAACTCCAATCCGCTGGTCAAACTAACCCATGCTGCCTATGTATATTTAATTCATGAAATTTCTTTGGTAGAGAGTGAAGGAGTTGGTCAATTTCTTTCTAGGGTTTCAAGCGCCTCTCCATCTCGCCTCTGCCGCCGATGGCCACCGATCGACACGCATCTCCATCTCCCCTCTTGTTCCTTCTCATTTCCTTGTTGATCGGCGTTGCCGCTGCTCTTGCTAGTCGCTGCTGTTGGCCTTTCCAGCACTGCTTCTCCTCTCACCGTTACTGTTTTTTCACAATTTGGTATGTAGCTCTCTTTATGCTATCTCTCTGTCTAGTTTATGTTTTTCATTTGCTCTCTATCTCTCTCTGGTTTATGTTTTCTCATTCATTGTAAGTTCTTCAATTCTTTCCCTAACCCCATGATTTCATACATACATACATACATACATACATACATATGTGTGTGTGTGTGTGTATGTGTGAAATTTTAGTGTTCAAAGGTTTTCTTTGAAAGGGTTAGTGTGTCAAATTTGTAATTCTATATATTTACTTTTGGGTTATTATATATATATATAATTCTCTCTATCTGTTTTGCTTCAAAATCAATTGCAAGCTTAAGCTCCAAGTTTTATTTGATTTTTTCCATTTTGTATTGACATACATACATACATACATACATACATACACACATACATATATATACACATATGATAATCGTCAACCAAATCAAAGCTAAGTATAAGTATCTCATTAAGTGTTTTTATGTTGCAATTGAACTGGGTTATTTGACATAATAGTGCTCACTTCTCTTAAGTGATATTACTATGTTCAATTGATAAAAGTATCTCTGTCTCTCTCTCTCTCTCTCTATATATATATATATATATATAACTAAGACGTTTTTTATTTTTATTTTTTATTTTATAATTTCCCTTTTTGCAAACAGAATAATCAGATAAGTTGGTTATGATTTTTATGGCAATGTTGCTGAGTTATTTGACATAATAGTGCTCACATCTCTTAAGTGATATTAATTTATTCAATTGATATGGTAATGGGTAATAAACTAAAAAAATGACTAAGAGTTGAATGAACAATTTCCGGTGATAATTGATTCATCGCCATTGACAGTGGCTATACTTGCTGCCCTGTTATTCGGCGAATCCATCGGATTTGTTGGAGCTGCAGGACTTGTGCTTGGTGTCATTGGTCTTCTACTTCTTGAGGTACTTTTATGAGAAAACCCTAGTGTTTTCCCTTTATTTCCTTTTAATCTAAATGATGCATGATCTAGATTCAACTAACCCATATTTACGAATTGGAAACCTTCATAAATATGATGTTGGGTGCTGGAAAAAGAACTGGTCATCCATTACCGATCAAATGCTGCCATTGGAGTAAATATGTGTTGGATAGATTTGTCACTTAATACTTCAGTTATGATAATTTGGTCTGAAAATTGTTTTTCAAGTTTCCATTCATTTTGACAATATAGCAAGATTAGATTTGCACATATATGCAAACAGATTTGCGCATCAGGGATCTTCCTATTTTATTTTTCTATAAAATGTGTACCTACCTTAATTCTGACTATTTTAGTTAATTTATAAATTAATTTTTTTTAATCTTTCATTGGAGTTCTGTAATTTGAATTATAATTTATATAAATCGCCAATCCACCCGAACTGCCAAGGCAAATCCACCATTATTTGCCAACTGAACCGCCGATTTTTGATAAGAAAAATGGCAAATTCTAATGACACTTTTATCAATCCGCCACCCGCCATACTGTTTCTATTTTTCTCCTAAACCGCACTGACCCGCACTGTGCACACCCCTAGCCGTGGGCATGGGAATGAGTGTAGCCATGGGCATGATCATGTGGATCACACGTCAATATCTTAGAGTTAATTTTTTTTGTTGGATATGGTATTCATGTATGTCATATTGAAAACCTTTCATGTGTATGTAGAAAACATTGTTGTGTTCTTTGATCATTGAGGTGAAGACTTAGTTGTATTTCTCTTGTTTTGAAATGAGAATGCAGCTGAAATGTTGCTAAAATTTTGATGAATTTTTTGTTGGAATGTTGCTGAAAGTGTTGCTAAAATTTTGTAGAAATATTGTTGAAATTGTTGCTGAAATGTTGTATAAATGTTGCTAAACTGTTGCTAGAATTTTGCTGAATTTTTGCTTAAATTTTTGTTGAAATTTTGTAAAAATGTTGCTGAACTGTTGTTGGAATTTTTGTTGAAATGTTGCTGAACTATTGCTAGAATTTTTGTTGAAATGTTGCTGAAATTTTACAAAAATGCTGCTAAAATGTTGCTGAAAATGTTGCAGTTCAAAGCAACAGTTTGTCTTACCTCGTTTAGATCCTTTAGTTATTTGTGACACCAGGAAAGGCTTATGCAACTGCAACAGGATTTGAAAAAATAATTGATCATATTTTTTAACTTGTTCTTTCCATGACCCATCTTTACAGGCAACTTATATAACCAAAACTAATTTTCCAACTAGCATTAGAATATGCAAAAGAGAAAAGCAAAAGAGAGAAGCAGTTTGCTCCAGCATTTAAACCTGTTTAAGACCATGAGTTGTTAGAAATCAAACTTGTTTGCATTTCAACCTATTCCAGCATTCCGACCTGTTTGCTCCAGCATTAGAACATTGTGCATTTCAACTTCACAGTCAATTTAACATATGCAAAAGAGATATAGTGTTCCTGGTTCAGACCCGCCCATTTTGTGTTTTGGACTCGAATTTCATAGCCTTGTATGGTTGTTCATGTATTTTCCCTCTTGTTCTTTCTTAAATTTGGTTATTAGATTGTAGTTGTGTGTTTGGAACAGGTTGGTTGCTTGATTTTCCAAACCTTTGTTGCCTAGATTTTTACTTATCTGCTCGAGCGTCCATTCTTGCACTCAAGCGGGCTTTGCAATTTTTGCTCCTCCGCTCGACCGGCCATTCTTGAGCTCGAGCGGGCTTTGCAAACTCTTAGTATTTTTGCAGACCTGCAAATACTGGAAGAGTATATTCTACGCTCGAGCGGTGTTTTCTACGCTCGAGCGGGTGGACGCTCGAGCAACCAATCTTGAGTTCAAGTGATATTCTTCGTCTGCAAAACTTCTGGAAGTGTGTATTCTACGCTCGAGTGTCACTTCTTGTGCTTGAGCGGAGCAATGTGTCTGACGCTTGAGCGTCATTTTTCACGTTCGAGTGGACTGCGTGTATATCAGTCCGTGAAGATGACTTTTTGGTTCACTTTTTCATTCCTTTCTCTCTCTAAAACTCTCCAAAACCCTAGATCTTAAGTTTCTCTCTTTGAAACTCATCTTCTCTCTACTGTTTCACTTAGATCCATTGTGATCTTCACACTAGTGCCTTTGAGAAAAAGGTAGAGTGTCTCAAGATCTTCATTTTGATCCGAATAAAGTTGGGTTTGTGCATCTTTGGAGTTTCATCCTTGCCTTGCTTGTCTTCTCTCTTTGAGGTAAGGATTTTCTACACTTTCATATGGTTTTTAACTTAGTTATTTGGTGATTGTGTAACAATGGTGGGTTTTGGGTATATTATGGACAAACCTAGGGTTTGGGTTGTAAAATCAAAAGAGGGGATGTTGTGGAAATGGTTATGAGGTTGAATATAAGGTTGTATGGTTACAAAATAGTTGATTTTGGCTGTTGGGTTAATATTTGGGAAAAAGAGAGTTTGCCTTAAAATGATTCAAATATTTATTTTGTATAAATAAATGAAATTGGTGTTGTAAATATGAAATTAGATGAATGTTGTTATAAATGGTGGAGTTGGATATGTATTACCTCACATCTATGGGAATTTGAATAAATTATCTGTCTTGAGATTGAATATCTGTTTAGAAATATCTGTATTGGGCTATCAGTGGAGGATAGCTATGATTGTTGTAGAAATGACATGAGGATTAGGTGAATTAAAACTAATCTGTTGTTGGTTGTCATTGAATATGACTATGTTTTAAATACATTGTATATATTAGATGTTTGGAAGGAGAAAGGGGATGTACTCCATTGAAATTAAGTTAGCCGAAATATCTTGGGTGAAAGTCCTGAAATCGCACATATACATCGGTGTCGATCCCGCAGATGAAATTTCTGTAAAATGGCAGATTGAAGTGTTTGTGTGGTGATTATGTCGATTGGAGAACCACTGAGTTGTAGTCTTCGTTGGGTTGTTGAAAAATAATGAAATTGTTTCATGAATTGAAATGAATTGAAGGAAAATGGATTAAGATATGAATTTGGTACTTTATGATTATATAAAATGTGAATGTTTTGTCACAGGAATTATATATGCACATTGTACTTATATCCTTGTTAAATCTCATATATTGTGTTAGATTATTCCTATTGGGCTTTGACTCACCCTATTTGGGAAAAACTATTTTCAGGTGTTGGTGATATGTGTAGACATCCTATTTTTGACGGCCCTTACGACTTGGACACCATCGCATGCACACCCGATAATGAATTTATTTGCTCGTCAAATGCTCGAAGTCTTCAGCAGAATGCCACAGTTTTGAGCCTTTCAAACCCTACACTCTTGTTGCCTTATTTTTGGACCAAGCCTTGGTTCAAGCCTACAACCCTTGGTGGCCTGCCAACTACCTTTTTGGGCTGCCGGCTATCACTTTTTGGTTGCTGGCCGCTAGTTTCTTTTACAAATATTTTGTGACAGTTGTGCCAGTTGTTTGCACAGATGCATGCATCTGCCCCCACGTGTAGGGCTGGATATGCTTGAGGAGAATTCATGTTTTCTATATATAGGAGACCTCCCTCTCATGTTTTAAGATTAGAAAATTTTGAGATCAAAATTTTTCCTCTCTCTACAATTCTCTCTCTCTCTCTCTCTCTCTCTAGCAAATCTCTACACTTTTGCCTACAAATCCTTAGCCTTTGTCTATACACCTTAACCAAATCTTCTCATCTTTGAGCTAAGGTACTTTTGAGCTTGGTTTGAGCTTTTGAAGGGTGTGTTGTCTTAGTTTTGTTGCTTGAATTGCTTATTCTCTTCAAGACGTATAAGGCTTTGCCTATTTGCTTGCTTTCTCTACTATTTTTCTTGCTATTTTCCAACTGTTTTTGGGCTGTAAAACTCTGTATTTTTGGGCTGAAGCTTGGGTTTTAAGGCCATTAAAGGTTAGGGGGTTGATAGCCCTTCTTTGTACCTTGTTTTAGAGGCCATTGCCCTTGTGTTTCCCACCCTTTTACTATCTATTTTTGAGCTTTTAAACACTGATTTTCAGAGTTATTTCAGTGGCCAAAATCATGTTTTAAGTCCAAATTTGAAGGGGTTAGCCTCCCCTCCTTGTGTCTTGCCTGCTAGCCTAGTTTGTGCCATGTTTTAGCATATTAATCTAGTTATTTTTAGCTTAATTCCAGCATGTTTTAGGATTGTATTAGACCTATTTTAGCACTGTATTGGGCTGTTGGTTGCATTTGAGCTTTATTTTGCATGCTTGTAGTATAATTGTCCTCTTGAGTTTGGTGTTTTAGGCCTTAGACACCTTCTCCTTTAAGTTGATTGCATTTATTTATGCTTTTCTCACTTATTTTCAACACTAATAATCTCTGCAACCTCCCTTCTTTCCTGGCTTTTGTTTTGCTTTGAGAGTTGTTTCAAGCCTTTTGTTCTTTTAAGCATGAGATTGAGGTTGTCATGCTTAATGGTTTAATCCCTTGGGGGGTTCATTACCAATGGTATGATGTCTCTTTCATGCCTAAAACAACTCTTGGTTTGGTACTTCACTCCATTAGAGGACTTTAACTCACCCTTTGGACGCAATTGATTAAAGAATGGTTGGTAATTTAAAAATGGAGTAAAATTGAGATTAAAAAATAGTGGAAGATAATAATTTGGTTGTGTTCAATTGGACGTTAATTGAATACATGGAAGCTTGAACCATTTCATACTTACTAGTGATGAAATGATTCAAGTTTCCAAGGTCACCACTTCCCTTGATCATTCATGATAGGGAGGTGGTTTTGAGAGTCTCATTTTGTTGTATTTATTAAACTTGCACACTTTCGTTCACAAGCCATCATGTAATGAAATTGTTTGAGTTGGTGGTTTGTGGTTTAAGTTCACTACTCCTTTGATTTCTTCATAAAAAGGAGGGGTGAGCTGTGTAGACAACCCTTGAAAATAACCTGTGCATACTTTGTTTGTCCTTTGTTACAGCAAGAAGAACTGGGCAGTAGTGGCTGATGGGCCACTTTCCATAACCGGCAGGTGACCGGCTGGCCATCATTGGTGGTCGGCAGTCCTCATCACTGGCTGGCCAACCACTGATTCAAATTCAGCAGTGTGTTTGTGAGGCAGAGCAGAGTTATTCTGGAAGTGGGCAACAGTGTATGTGTTCTCTGTGCAACAGAGGCTCTCCAGAAGCAAAACAGTGGTCTTTTCGAGTAGAAACCGAGCATGCGCATGAACATCCCTCGCTTCCCGAGGCAAAGTAGTTAGCTTAATATTTAATTGTTTAGCTTACTTACTTCTTTTAATTGCACTTGTGTTATAATTATTTAATTAGTTAAAGTAGTTAACTAGTTGTGATTTTGTAATTATTTTAGTTAACTAGAATAGTTAATTCATTTGTGGTAATAATTAGCTATGTAATAATTAGCTAAGTAGTTTAGCTAAATTTCATTTGTTTTGTAATAATTAGCTTAGCTTAGTTAGCTAGTTAGCTAGTTAGTTCATTCGGACTCTCCTTCATGAGAGCTCCAACCCCATGTCTTTTTCCCTTTTATTTACTAGCTTATGATGGTTAGTTTAGGGACATCACGTTTCGTTTAGCATACTCCATGTTTACATCCACTGTATTGCATGCACCGAGGCTCGGTTCATCATTCTGAGTACATTGTCATTGCTTATACTTCTTTGAATACGTGCTTAGACCGCATGCTATTTAATTGATTCATATGCCATATTAGTAGCTGAGCCTATTTAGATTGTATATCGCATGTGTTGCATTAGTCATATTGCATAGTTAGGATTATGCATCTTTCTAACTTTATAATCTTTTTGGTTTGGAGTACTATGTGAGCCTTTACTTACTTTAACATGATTGCATGAATGTTGATGTTGCCATGTTTAGCACGCTTGCCATGAGGTTAAATGCTTAAATGATAAACTGCTTGAATGCCTGTGGATGAAGGCTTGAATTGGAATGATTTGAGTAATGTTTATGTACGATCACTTTTTCAAGTGGTACATATTCCAAAACACTTTTCAAAACAAACATAAATTAAAATGTTTCAATTCTTACAAATTAGTCTATACTTGTGTGTGTGCGCATCACATAGTAATGCTAGCCTAATAAACCGGAACAAGAGCATATAATGTACATAAGATTCCTATCATGAATAGTAGAGGCCGATTTTTGATCAGGCGAGCGGGGGTGCTCAAATTCATTCATGACTTTCCCCTCTCGTACCTAAGTTCCCGAACCGAGACAATCTTGGTGATGACGGACACGTGGCCTTTGGCACGAGTCATGGGTTTCCTAAATTTTCCCAAAACAAAATATTTTGGTGGCGACTTTGTATCTAGCAAAGTAGTCCATTTTTGGCAATTTGATTCAAAATTGATTTTCCAAAAGATTTGCTGGATTTGGACTCTTTGATGTTTATCAATTTCACATTGCACTTGTGAGATTAGATTCAGAACCACATGTGGAGTCCAAACTGCAGGGCTATTCACCTTCCGAAAGTGGGCGCGAAAAAGTCGAGCTACAGTTTCTGGTGACTCTGCTGGGAAATTAGAGAACTTGACTCGAACTTCATGATGTGAAATTTTATCTACACCTATGTGTTCTTTGCATTTGCATTTGCATTGGTGCGCTTAAGTCACTGTGTTTGCCATTTGCTTTTCCTGGACGGTTTGCCGGAGGCTTGCCTAAAAGCTTTCCAAAAGACTGACCGGTCACGAGCTCTGCTATAATGGGAACACAACCCTTGGATTTGGACTACCGCTATACCGTTTGATCCTCCTTTCACTTCTCTGTGTTAGGTGTGAGAGGTATATTAGGTAGTCTTGTTGAGGTACGCTTTTGACCATTTGGCCTAGTTACATATCGAAAGCCGTAGTGACTGTTCCAAACTAGGATAGGATGCTTACCCGAATGCAGGTTGCGTGAAACCGCATTGTTTGAATAGTGAACCCTAGCTCCTGACGAAACTAGGGCAGGATAACCCTACCCCCTCATAGGGGTGTTTTGGTTCTCACTTAACTGGTATGTGCTTTATAATGAAACTGTGCAGGAATGTGCGTATCAGTTGCAAGTTGGGTATCAGTTTTTGGGGGCAGAATTCAGTATTGAGTGCAGTCCTACAGCTTTGATTACATGTGTGTGTTATTAACATCTGTGTTGAGGTGTTGTGCAGTTTCTGATTATTGATTTCTTTTTTGCTTTATTTCTTTTTACTAGGTAGTATAACACCATAGCTTCGGACAATTCGGATATCCTCCAAGCGCTCTGGACCCATGTCAGAAGGCTTTACAGAGCCGAAGATCTTGTTAGGGGACAACCCATGTTTACTTCGCTCCCGCCGGTTACTAGACAGAGAAGAGCAAGGAAAAGTTCACCGGTTCAAATTCTACAACAGTCACCCCTCATTTCACCTGCATCTAGTTAGGCTCAATCTTCTACATCTAGTCCAATACGAGATCACTCGCCAACTCCGATAGCACAATATCCCCTGGTCAGCATAGAGGAGCTAATCCATCACATCACATTTAGTAAATACTTGAAACCATGCAACAAGACGCTGCTCGTCAAGCTGAGGTCACAGCACGTCAGGCTAAGGTAAAAAATAGGCTGCAACAACAACAACCACAGCCAGCAGCGACTTCTGCATCTCATGCACCTCTTGCGGGTATCCCAACATTCGGAGCAATGCCCATGTTGAGAATTAGGGCAATCCGGCAGAGTCAATCCCACCATAAGCCTCCAAAGCACCTGTGTATCAAACCGAGGCTCCATTTGGATTTGAGGTTGACTTGACCGTGCTAAAGGTCAACAAGCTGGAGAAGCTCCTCAAAAAAGGACAGGGTCTGAATTATATTCCCAATATAGAAGATGGGTATACCGACTCTGTAGTGACATTGCTAGATCTGTTCAAAATGCCACACATCAATCAATTCGATGGTTCCAGAGATCCCATGGTCCATCTTCGACTGTTTTCAGACATCCTGCGGTCGATGGGCCTGACTAGATTACAGAAGCTCTCACTCTTTGGCCAGACCATGTTGGGAATAATGGCTATATGGTATGTAAGCTAGAGGATTCTGTGAAGCAGAGTTGAGAGGAAATGGCTGAGGCCTTTGTTGCATAGTACTCGTACAATACACAAATCGAGGTCATAACTCGTGATCTCAAAGTAACATGCCAAGAGCCGAAGGAGGGCTTCTCAGAATTTGAGATGAGATAGAGAGCCAAGGCTTCAATGATGACCACACAACCTTCCAAGAAAGATCAGATAAGGATGGTAGTCCGCAATCTGCACGGGAAATTGTTGTAGAAAATGATCATTCTACTTCTGTTCACATTCACCGAGCTCCATGGGATGGGTGTTCAGATTGAAGATGCCTTGAAACAGGGGTTGATTATTGATGAGAAAGAGTAAGCCAAGAGGTCTTTTGTACGCAAATCCAATGCAACCACCAGTGGTAGCACAGCTACACGACCGTCGGATGTGAGTGTTGTTACCACCACAACCAAGACCGCCAATCCCTTTGCTAACACAACTTCATAAACTTCAAACAACACTATCTGATCCTAGAGGACCTTTACCGCACTCTACATGCCTTTATCTCAAGCCATGAAGGTGTTGATCAAAAAAGGACATCTCAAACCATTAGAGCCATGCCCACTACCTGATCCTCTCCCACCCAAACACAACCCAGCCAAGTACTATGCTTTTCACCGGTAGCATGGTCACGACACCGACCAATGCTTCAAGCTGCGTCATGAGATTCAAGACCTCATTGATAATAAGGTGATTGCACCACCCCAAAAAGAAAATGTAACCACCAACCACTAACCCTCTCCCAACCCACAATCAAGTTCCCCCACCTCAAAATCTAAACCTAATCTATACACTGGCCGTCCCCTACGACCCCAGCATATATATTACCCCTTCCTACCTACCTAGACTGACAGTGTTCATTCCTGAAACCACAAATTTGTGCATGATGGACACATCCACACTTCAACCTAAACCTGTGGTGGTGACAGTGACAGAAGAAGAGAGGCTGGCCTTAGATGAGAGTACGAGTCTGTTGCCTGAGTGCTCTAAGGACTTGTTTGAGGGGGTGTACAATCGGAGCTGCTACATTGTGCCTATTAATCAAGTGAAGCCAGAAGTGGTATTGCCAACATTAGTGGAGGCCAATGTGGTCAGGGAGGATGGCCCGAGCCAAGGTTTGGATAATCTGGCAGAGTTAGAGGAGGACTTAGATAATCTACAGTTCTTCGACGAACAAGATCAAGGGGATATGCAAATTAACTGGTTCAATTTGAATGGATCAGTGTAGACACCCCATTTTTGACCGTCCTCAGGACTTGGACGTCACCGTTGGTACACTCGGTGATTATCCATGTTTGTGTTCATTTGGAGTTCCCGGAGGTCTCGGCTACGCGCCCTGCCTCAGGATCTCCGAACTCGACCGTTTTGTGTCTGGTTTTGCACCAAACACCTGTGTTTTGCCTTGGAGGGGCAGGGAATGTCTTGTGAGGCATCCCCATACATCACCGGCCGTGGCTAGAGGCCACCGGCTGTTGTTTGTGTCCACCGGCAATTTATATTGCCGGCCGGCACTTTTTTGCCGACCGGCCATCAATTTTGTCAAAATGACATCTTTGGCTGGCCGGCTACTGTGCATCTGCTTTTGCAGATATTTTAGCACAGCTGTCTTGCATTGGCTTCCCCTCCATACACGTGTATGGAGGGATGGCCCTCTTGTTAGCTTACCTTGTAAGCTTTACAAGATTGGCTCCTCTATAAGAGGAGGCCTTCTCTCCCTTGTTCTAGGGTTAGACAAGTTGGAGAAGAGAGTTAGAGAGCTCTAGTTTTAGGGTTTAAGATAGTGTATCTAACCTATATCTATATCTCTCCCTCTCTTGCCTTTGTGTGTGCTTTAGGCTTAGTTTTGTGCACAAACACCTACTATCACACCATCCTCTTGGAACTGAGGATTTGAGGCTTGTTTTTGGAGCTTTGAAGCTGGTTTGGAGCTCAAGAAGGCTATTGGAGCATCCTTTGTGAAGGTGGTCTACAAGGGTAAGAAACTTCCCTTTTATTCCCCATTTTTGCATCCTATTTCTTCCTATCTTAGAACTTTTTTTGTGCTTAGTGTTTAATACAAAAAAGTTCTGTTTTTAGGCCCTCTTGATAGTTTATTAAGAGTGTTTTGTGCTTTGGGGAAGTTTGACCCCTCTTAGGCCTTGTAAGGCCCTTGTTTTGTGCCATTTTGTGCAAGTTTCGAGACTTTGGTGTTTGGGCCTCTTCACCACTGAAATCTTGAGGGATTTCAGTGGTGGAGATGGTGCCTTGAAGTCTCCAAAAGGGGAGGGCCACCCCCTCTCCTTGTTGTCCTTGAAAGGGACCATTTTTGGTCTCTTAAGGGAGCTTATGTTTGAGTGTGTGTTGAGCATGCCATGACTGTTTTTCATGCTTATATTGCCATAATATAACATGGTTTTAAGTTGGTTTTGGTGTACTATGCATGCCTTGCATACCTACCTTGTAATGCCTTGTGATTGCCTTAGTATGCCTTAGGTTGTATGCCTTTGTTTTAGCATGTTTTAGGCTTAGAGTTGTGAAGATTTTGTGCTTATTTTGCCATGCTTTAGGTCTGTCTTAGGTTGTTTGAGTCGGCCGTAGCATGCATTATATAGCCTCTTTGCATTTTTGGGCTTGTTGGCCTTAAGTATGTAAGTGTATAGCATGCCTTGTTTGCTTTGATTTAGTGGATTGGAGTCTTTTTTTTTAATGTTATTTCAGTCCCTTTAACATGTTTGTATGCTTGCATTGCATGCCTCCTTAACACCTTATGAGCTTGTGTTTCATGCTCCTCGAAAGTGCATTTGTGCATGCCTTTGAATTTAGGCCATTTAGATGCCATCTAAGTGATCTTTAGGTCTTGTTTTGATGTGCTAAAATTCTGTTGTTAGTCATTTAATTCATGCCATGTGTGGTTGTATTAAGTGTAGTTCAATGCTTCTTTGTTGAGCCTTAGGAATTGGACCCCATTTGCATGCATGTGTGCGTGTGTTTTGAACCTCATTTCCTTGGCTTTGGCCACTGTTTTAGACCTAGTTTAGGGCTGTCCAATTAGTGTAAGTCCCTCCCTTGCATGCCATTCAAGTGTTGTTACACTATTACCATGTTTGCATGCTTTGGCCACATGTGTTGCATGCTTGAAATCATTTGCATTTGGCATGCATTCCCTT
Source organism: Camellia japonica (assembly GCA_030407325.1). Taxonomy (NCBI): domain Eukaryota; kingdom Viridiplantae; phylum Streptophyta; class Magnoliopsida; order Ericales; family Theaceae; genus Camellia; species Camellia japonica. The sequence continues at coordinate 30,694,930 of JAPPVO010000029.1, read as the reverse complement.
GGTCAAATTACTAGCATATTGCATGATTGGATTACATCTTGCATGCTCTAAGTAGTTTGCATAGTTGTGGCATACTTGTATGTGTACCTTGTATGCTCATGTTGCATGTTAGTTAACATGCTTAGGTTGCATCTTGCATGCATGCCTTGTTCTTTGAGCTAGTGATAGGAATTGGGCTTTGGCTTGTTGGTTTGCATCGTATGCATTGCATTTCACATCAAAATGTGCACAACTTGGTCTCTTGGGCCATCACGCATGGAAATGCGCGATTGATGGTCCGAGAACCAAGAACCATGTCCCTTTGAGTTGTATATATGATAAGAGGCTTGTTTGGTGCATACATTGTTTGGATTACATTGCCATGCAAGGTTTTGCCCTCTGCTGCTGTGAGTTGCAGGTTCTGCAGGAACTTTCTGCCGACCGGCAACATTTAGTGCCGGCCGGCTATTGGTAAGGGCCGATAACTTTATCCTCAGCCGATGATCACATTCTACGGCCGGTGGCCATTCTACTCAGCCGATGGTGATCTCCAATGTCCAGAGAAGCATCCTTGAGATTTTTGCAGCCTTCAGAGGTGTATAGCAGGGAAAACAGAGGCAGCCTATGCATGGCACTGACTTTCCGCGCGGAACCGAGCATGTATTGCATTGGGCCCTCTTCCCGAGGCGGTTTACTGTTTTAATTAGATTAATTAATTTGCTTAATTAATTTAATTGACCTGTAATAATTTAATTAGCTAGAATAGTTAATTCGTTATTCGGATTGTAATATTTATTTGGTCCATCCGAGCGAGGGTGAATCTGTAATAAGTGTGGGTGAGTGGTGTGCATGTCTTCCAATCCCCACTTCTTTCTTCCCTTTTATTTACCTGCTTACGATGGTAGATTAGGGCACGTTTATTTTAGCATACCTTATGCAATGCATGCGTGCATCCATGCATTTGTCATACATGCACCGGGCTCGGTACATCATACAAACCGCATTGTATCTTCAAATCTAACTTGAATACGTGCACCGAATGATTGCATTTCACATGCCATTTTAGGGTTAGCCGAGCCTATCCTAATCACATTCTGCATGCGATGCATTAGTCACTCTAACATGAACTAGGGCATGCATTTTTGCTAACTAGTTTATTGTTTTGGCACGGAGTACAATGTAAGTATTTATGCTTTAGCATCTCGCATGCGTGTGAATGTTAACATGACAGCATGATTACCATGTGGCTAAATGCTTATATGAGATAAACTGTTTGAATGCCTGTGGGTGGAGGTTGGATTGCTTGAGCTGGAAAAACTTGTTGAAATCCGTGTTTTAGCCTACTTGCGAGTAGCAAATTCCAAAGCGCTTTAAAAAAAAATGGATATGCAATGTTTATTTCCAAATTAGGCAATCTAGTCTATACTTGTTTGCTGTGCGCATAACATAGTAATTCTAGGCTAATAATTGGAACAAGAACACATAATGTTTTCAAAATCGGATATCATGGTTAGTAGAGGCCGGTCTTCGGACCGGGCGAAAGGGGGTGCTCATAGCTGACCTTCCCCGATCGTACCCAAGCTCCCGAGCCAAGACAACTTTGGTGATGACGGACACGTGGCCTTCGGCACCGAGTCAGGGTTTCCTAAATTTCCCATTTTAAAAAATATTTAGGTGGCGACTCTGTATCTGGCAAAGCAGTCCATGTTTGGCACTTCTTTTTAAAAATCTGTTTTTTCTCAAAACGATTTGCCAGAGTTGGACTCTTTGGTTCAGATTAAGAACCGCAACAAACAAAAACAAAGGGGAGTCCGAACTGTAGCCGAGGTCCCTCGCGGCGCTGCTACAGTTTCTGGCGACTCTGCTGGGGAGTTTAGAGAGCTTGACTCGAACTCGTGATATCCTGTTTTGACTACACTTATGTGTTTCTTTGCATTGCATGTGCATTGGTGTGCCTAGGACACCGTGTTGGCCATCTGCTATTCCTGAGCGGTTTGCTGGAGGCTTGTCTTGTCAAGGCATGACCATAAGGCTGACCGGTTGCGGGCTCTGCAGTATGGGAACACAAACCCCGGTTTTACCGGGGCACCCTTTTTGACCATTCGACCTAGTGCATATCGAAATCCATAGTGACCATTCCAAACTAGGACAAGTTGCTTACCCGATATAGGTTGTTTGAAGCCGCTGTGTGCATAGTGAAACCCTAGCTCCTGACAAAATAGGGCAGGGAAACCCTACCCCAACATAGGGGTGTTTTTGGCTCTCTTTTATATGCTATGTGCTTTTTAGAGTATATCTCTGCAGGGGAACGCATATATCAGTTTGCAAGTTTGAGCATCAGGCCCGAGGGCACTAGTATCAGTGTTGTTGAGAATCAGTTATGTCTGCGGGTATCAGTTCAGTTTTGAACAGTGATTCTGGAGAACAGTGATCAGTAGTAGAGTGCAGTTGTTCGGCTACACCTGTGTTTGATCTGTTTGGGGCTGAAATACTGCTTGTTTTCCGTTTCAGTTCAGAGATTCAGAGAATTGATCCAGAACAGCTAGTGTCTTCCCCTTGCTGAGGCAGGACTTAGCATGACGCAGAATTCAGAAGAGATCGTGGTCATGACGGCCGCGTTGGATCAAGGAATCACCCTACACAGTGAGACTACTGTTGATATGCCGCATCCACCCAGATCGCCGGCTGCGCACCCAGTTTGGGCCCCTCAGCTATATCAGGCTCGCGAGCCTACTACATTTGAACTAATGGGAATGATAGGTGATCTTCAAAGATCCGTGGCGGATCTCGCCTATGGAATGTCAGCTTCACTGCCAGCCGCACCGTATGCCGGGAGCTTTGTACCCCAGGAGCCCCCGCTGTTGGGCTGAATTGTTATTGAACTTAGTCAACCGGAGACGGCCTCCAGTTATAACAATGACATGTCAACACTAACTCAAATCCTAGATCAGGCTGAGGCCCGAGACAAAGGTAAAATGAAGACAGATGCCGACCCTATCGAACAACTGCTTTGGGCAATAGAGGCTTTGAAAGCCAGGCGGATGAACAAGCACCAGATATCTGCAGTTGTGACAAAAGCTGTGGAGGATGCTTTCCCACTCCGCCTGAGGGCAGTTCCAGTCAATCAGAGAACCGGGATAGGCCCCGTCATGCCAAAACAGTTCTTCCCGCTCCCAACCCTGCATCCGGAAAGGATCAGAAATCCAAGGCCGCACCCGCCGATCCGTTCGCTAGTGCATCTAGCAAGAATGCTTAGGCTCCAAAGTATCTGCCTCGAGGGCGCCGAGTCTTTCATCCTCTCTACATGCCTTTGTCTAGGGCACTTTTGATTTTGGCCAAAAAGGGGCATCTTACACCTCTTGAGCCCCGACCCCTCCCGAAGAATCTCCCTGCTACGCATGATCCTGCTCAGTACTGTGCGTACCACCAGCAGACAGGCCACCCTACTGACAATTGCTTCCGCCTCCGTCATGAGGTGCAGGATTTGATTGACAACGAGGTTATCCTCCCGCCTACCTCGGCCAAGTCAGTCACTACAGAGTTCTTGGATTTTGAGGATACCGATAGTGCAAGCATGTAGTCAGGAAGTGAACCACCTGCGAGCGACACTGGGCATATTTTTGATGTGGCGTCTGGCACGCATTTTTGAGCATCTACGGTCACTAGTTTTGTAAATTCTGACTTGGGTGTCGAGTCAGTCTTTTGTTTTGTCTTGAGTCTGTCTCTCTGTTTTGAGTCAGTCTTTTGCTCACAGGGTCTGTCTTGTTGTAATGAGTCAGTCCCTCTTATATGGTATACCGGGTGATTTTGGGGTTGTTGCCTCGAACGCCGTTTTGTAATTATCCTTTTGTTTTTCCTCTTGGGTCTGTCTCGGTTGAGGAGCCAATCACAATCAGGGCATCTGAATGAAACAGCTGCGGCTATCACATTTCCGTACTCATTGTTGTTTCAGCTAGTTGTGCTAGAGGATGTAAATGGAATGACAGTGCGTACCACCTACTCTCTTGTGCCTTAAACATCGTTGTAATGACTTAAGCTTTTCATAAAAACCCTTTTTGAACACTGCGGTGATGAAAACAAAGAGGAAGGAATTCCTCGGGTTTTGCAAAACTTTGATCATTTTTGAGAGAAAGATAGGCATGCTAAGCTTTTAATGAATGAGATCATGCTTGTCGGCGTGAGTACTGAGAAGGATCCTGGTTTGATCCAGACTGGTTCCACACTCTCTTCTGCGCGAGCGATTTGTCGCTTTCTTAAAAACTTTCAAAAACGAAATGTTTAACGCAGTCTTGCGAAGACTTGTGTGGAATCGCTCTTGAGATTGTGCAGCCTAGGATCGCTCTCAGCCTCAAGATTCAATTTATCTATTGCAAATTGGAATCCGTTCAAAACGTTCAATAGTGCTATGAAACGCCTGTGTGGCCCATTTTGAGGCAGCCCTCGAGCAAGAGGCATCAAAGTCAGATCAAGGAGATCAGATCCCACCCGGCAAGGCTCGTGAAGCAACCGTGATGGACTTTTCTGCAAATCAACACAATAGTCATTCTCCTGGGCACAGAAAGGCTTCAATCTCAAAACCATTTGGCATGGGCTTGCTACACTTTTACCCTTTGAGAGGCTCGCTGGGCCAAAAACCCGAAAGGGCGACCCAGGCAAAAGTTAGAGCAAAGAAGAAAAAAAAAGAAAAAAAAAGAAGAAATAAAAAGAAGCAAGAGAGAGAAAAAATAGCAAAATAAAAAAAATGAAAATACAAAAGAAAAGAATGGAAGAAGAAAAGAAAAGAAAAACATAGCTCGCAAGGTCAAAAACCCGCATTGGGCACCTTGGCAAAAGTTAGAGCCTAAAAAGTGAAGGTTAATACCCGAGTGTACCTTAACCAGAACTACGTAAGGCTTGATTCCCATGTTTGGGATACGTAGGCAACTTCATCTTGAAGTCCAGCCCCCAACGCTTCCATAGCGCTCCAGTCCACGTCATGGTTTTGATCACTTGTGCCTCCTCCGAACCTGATGTCTCGAGTGCAGCAACCTGGAACTACGTGACCAACTTCCTCTTGAAGTCCAACCACCAACACCTTCCAGGTGACTATGTCCATATATTGATTCAAACCGTCTTCGTCTCCTCTGCGTCTGAGGGTCCGATCGTCATCAACAAGGACTGGCTTACAGAATGCCGCGGCATCATCCAAACAAGGGGCAACTTTCCGTTGCCATGCATTGCCATAAGTTGCCCTGAGTTGCCGTCCAAACTAGGGGCAACTTTCCGTTGCCATGCGGCCCCCCATTTGAGCAAGGGGCAATTTCCCATTGCCTCCGATCCAAGGTTGTGCATCTCGAGGGTAAGTTCCATGCTCGTCGAGCATCGATTGTTTGTAGAAAAATAGTTTTTGAAAATTTTTACTGAGGTTGACTTATTTTCTCTAGAAAACTATTTCATTTTCCAAAATTGGACCATGTTTGGATCCGAAAAGGAGAATCTTCAGTGCTCACAGCTTGATTTGCATGATTTTGAATCAAAAATTGAACAAGTATGTTAACCCGACTCTCATTTCGATCAAAATTGTTTTAGAAAACAAAAAAAGTCAAAGTGACGAACTAGGGGCACAATTGAGTCAGGTCTTCTGTCTTTCCCCCGCCAACATACTCGCCGGAAAGGCACTCTATCCACCGGAAGGAAATAGCCGTGAGCTACCAGTGCTGGGCGTGAACCTGCCACTTCCTATTCATCTATTAGTCACCCTGGGGAGGGATGAAAAAATGAGAGAATAAAGAATAGAGAGGTGTAAGCAGAGAGAGAAGTGAGCAAGAAGGTTTTGAGAGAAAAACCGAGCCTGAGGGCCGAGTGATGTGAGTATCACAAATCAGAAAGGGTGGGAAATAATACCCCGAGGAATTGGCTCCTCGAGATTTGAGGTCTTTTTGTAAACATGTCTGCGTGTCGTGTCTTTTGATTTGTCGGTCTCGATTTTGGCTTTGAGTCTTTTCCGAGTGTGTCTCGTTGTGTTCAGGTGCGTGCCTTTTGTTCCTTTGTTTGAGTCTGCCTCGCTGTGTTCTGTGGTAGGCTCGACGCCCCGGTTGAAAACCCTTCTTTATTTAAAAAAAAAAACGCGCTTGTGCTCAGAATGCTGTGTCATTCTCTACATTCGTACGAAGCAAGAGAAGGGAAGGGAAAATTTGGGACATTCGAATGTGGTTCAACTCCAACTGTTTCAGTTTTGTGATCCGTCTTGTCAGATTGGGTTATTTGTTCAGGGTTTGCTATGTGCAGAATGAACCGAGTGCTGTGTTATGGGCTGTATGCAGATCAATCCCCAACAGACTATGGGCTGTATATTCAGTTCAAGCAGTGATTTGTATGAATTGTTTGCTGGTTAATTGGTTGGTTATCCGATTACCATGGTGCAAGTGCTCAATTTACAAGTGTTCATTGTTCAGACAACAGATCAAAATCATTTACATTTGAGGTGTAATATGATGCAATACAGTGCAAGGTATGAAATGCGCAGATATAACACTCTTTTAGACAAAAAGTTTGTTTCATTTCATAATCTTTTCAAGTACATAGTTTCGAAGAAAACAAAATCTGCCTGCAGCAGTACAAAGTACCCTAACCACTAACAAAAGGGGAAAATGCAAAAAAAAATGGGGAAGAAAAACAGTAAAATCTGTATCAAATGTCAAAAATGCCTCCGGGGCCATCAATCTGTCTTGGTCCTCTTCTTGGACGAAGGTCCAGGAGCGTCATCACCAGGGGCATCGCCGTCCGAGCTCGAGTCCGAGCCATCATCGGTCTCCTCCGCCTCTGTCTCTGCCTCAGACTCGTAATCTGGAACTGGAGCCCGCGAGCTGCTCCCGACATGAGTGCGCCCTCCTCTGGTACGGGGATATGCTCTGCGATCCCGGGTAGAAATGGGAGGTCCAGCTGGAGCGCCACCCATCGGAGGAATCTGGAAGGGAGGCTGAAAAAGCATGAAAGGCGAATACATCAGAATACTGAGAGCAATTTATTAGTACAGAATGCAGTGTATGAGTACAGTGTGTGAATGCCGTGAGCAGTGAATCAGTACAGAGTACAGTGTATGTATGCCGTGAGCAGTGTATCAGTGCAGAATGCAGTGTATGAGTACAGTGTGTGAATGCCGTGAGCAGTGAATCAGTACAGAGTACAGTGTGTGAATGCCGTGAGCAGTGAATCAGTACAGAGTACAGTGTATGTATGCCGTGAGTAGTGTATTAGTACAGAATGCAATGTGTGAGTACAGTTGTAAACAACGCCCGCGGGGGACCTCGCTACAGCTCGGACTCTCCTTTTGTTTTGTTGCGGTTCTAAATCTGAGCCAAAGAGTCCAACTTTGGCAAATCGTTTTGAAGGAAAAACAGATTTTTTGAAAAGTAGTGCCAAACATGGACTGCTTTGCCAGATTACAGAGTCGCCACCTAAATATTTTTAAAATGGGAAATTTAGGAAACCCTGACTCGGTGCCGAAGGCCACGTGTCCGTCATCACCAAATGTCTTGGCTTGGGAGCTTGGGTACGATCGGGGAAGGTCAGCTATGAGCACCCCCTTTCGCCCAGTCCGAAGACCGGCCTCTACTAACCGTGATATCTGATTTTGAAAACATTACATGCTCTTATTCCGGTTATTAGCCTAGAATTACTATGTTATGCGCGCAGCAAACAAGTATAGACTAGATTGCCTAATTTGGAAACAAACATTGCATATCCGTTTGTTTTGAAAGTGTTTTGGAATTTGCTACTCGCAAGTAGGCTAAAGCACGAATTTCAATAAATTTTCCCAACTCAGACAATCCAACCTCCACCCACAGGCAATCAAACAGTTTATCTCACATAAGCACTTAGCCGCATGGTAAGCATATTGTTATGGCAACATTCACACGCATGTGGTATGCTAAAGCGTAAAATACTTACATCGTACTCCGAGCCAAAACAGTAAACTAGTTAGCAAACATGCATGACCTAGTTCATGTTAAGTGGCTAATGCAACGCAGGCAAGGATGCAATTTAGAGTAGGCTCGGCTAACCCTAGAATGGCATGCGAAATGCTACAACTATCACGTATTCAAATTGGAATTGGAAATACGATGCAGTTGGTATGATGTACCGAGCCCGGTGCATGTCAACAAATGCATGGATGCACGCATGCATTGCATAAGGTATGCTAAAATAAAGTATGCCCTAATCTACCAACGTAAGCAGGTAAATAAAAGGGAAGAAAGAAATGGGGATTGGAAGACATACACCCACTCACACACACTTATTACAATTATGCCCTCACTCGGAGGGACCGAAAGAATATACAAATTAATTAACTATGCAAGCTAATTAAAATATTACAGATTTCACTAAATTAATCAAATAAGTTAATTAATCTAATTAAAGCAGTAAACCGCCTCGGGATGAGGACCGGGTGCAACACGCGCTCGGGACTGGCTCGGAACCGCACTGCCATGCACGGATTGCCTCTGTTTCCTCTGCTCTCCTCCTCAGAAAATTGCCAAAGTCCCAGAAGTACCTCTCAGGGCACTGGGGAATACTACCGGCTGGGGTAGAGCACCACCGGCTGAAGGAGGAGGCCACCGGCACAAGATTCATCCATCGGCAGCTTGTTTACTGCCGGTCGGCACTAAACACTGCCGGTCGGCACTAAATGCCTGCAAAACCTGCAACTCACAGCAGCAGAGGACAACAACATGCATGGCAATGTGATTCAAGGTATTTATGCACTACACACACCCCTTATCATGTTTTTGACTTAACGAGGCATGTGCCTCGATTCCCGGACCACCAATCACGCATTTCCATGCATGATGGCCCAAAGAACCAAGAGTGCAACTTTGATTTCAAATGCATGCAATGCAAACAAACAAACAAGGGTGCTAAACCTCTATCATTTTCAATCTCAAGAGGCCAAGTATGGATGCTTATGCAATGCAACTCTAAGCATGTTATCTAGCATGCAACATGAACAATGCAAGCAAGCTAAACATGTTAGGGATACAACCTAAGCAAAGAGGCATATACCAAGCAATGGAGTGGACTAAAAATGAATTAGGCTACTCCTAATTGGCCTAAAATCAGTGGCCAAAGTGCCTAGAAATGGAGACTAAACACACACACACACATGCAAGTGTTATGGTCCAAACCAAGGCATAAACATGGCACCCCCAATCATACCAAACAAGGACAATGAGCACACATTGTAAAGGAAAATCATGCAAAACATGGTGCCAAACAAGTCAAAGTAGACCAAACAAAGCATGCAAATGGTCTAAGGTTCAAAGCAAATCAATGAGGCATTGAACCATACTTATGAAAGGCAATTATGGCATGCATTGATCAACCCAAAACAGATTTTTAGCATGTCAAATTAGGCCCAAAGGACCACTTAGATGGCATCTAAGAGGCTTGAAATCAAAGGCATGCATTAAGGCCAAAACATGGAGCATTCAACACATGCTTTTAAAGCATTAAAGAGGCCACTAAGGCAAGCATGCAAGCACACCAAAGGGACTGAAATAGCATGCTAGATGGTTCCAAACTACCAAAATGATGCAAACAAAGGCATGCTACATATTCATGCTCTTAAGGCCAACAAGCCCAATGCAAAGAGGCTATATTAAACATGCTATGGTTGACTCAAACAACATGAGACAGACCTAAAACATGGAAATATGAGCACAAAAACTTCACAAATGCAAGCCTAAAACATGCTAGAAACTAAGGCATACAACCTAGGCATGTTAGAGGATCAAAGAGGCATTACAAGCAACTATGCAAAGCATGCATAGGGGACCAAAACCAACTTAGAAACATGTTATATCATGGCAATATAAGCATGAAAAACAAACCAAACATGCTCAACACACACTTAAGCACAAGCTCCCTCAAGAAGCCAAATCTTGTCCTTTTCAAGGACATCAAGGAGAGGGGGTGGTCCTCTCCTTCTTGAGACTCTAAGGCATCATCTTCACCACTGAAGAGATCCTAACACCAAAGTCTCGGATCTCTCACAAAATGGCACAAATAAGGGCCTTTTCAAGGCCTAAGGGTGGTCAAGCTTGCTCAAACCACAAAACACTCTTAATAAACAATAAAGAGGCTTAAAAAATAGAACTTTTATGTGTTAATCACTAAGCACAAAAACAGTTCTAAAGCAAGTAGAAATGGAGTGCAAGAATGGGGAAAAAAAGACTAGTTGGCTCACCCTTGTAGACCTCTTCAACAATGGGGATGTGTTGGTTTCCTTGAGCACCAAACCAGCTCCAAAGCTCCAAAACAAACCTCTGGACCTTCAAGAACCCAAGGAAGGTGAAACACTAGGTGTTGGTGAGCAAAAGTATGACACAAACACCTAGTGTACAAAACAAGAGAGAGGAACAGAGATAGGATGTGTATCTATCCTAACCCTAAACCAGAGCTTGGCCTGTCTAAAATGTCTAAAATTTTTGTAACCCTAAGCCAAGAAGAGGAGTGGTCCTCTTATAGGCAAGCAAAGCTTGCAAAGCTTACAAGCTAAGCTAACTAAGAGGGTCATCCCTCCATACACGTGTATGGAGGGGAACCAAAACTATACAGCTGTCTAAAAATATCTCAAAAAGCAACTGCACAGTGTCCGGCCGGCAAAGAGTGTCATTTTGACAAAACTTAGTGCCGGTCGGCACAATAAAGTGCCGATGGCAACACCAGCCAGCCGGTGGTATGTGGGGGTGCCTCACAAAGCATTCCCTGCCATTCCAAGGCAAAACACAAGTGTTTGGTGCAAAACCAGACACAAGACGGTCGAGTTCGGAAGTCCTGAGGCAAGGCGCGCGAGCCGAGAACTCCGGGAACTCCAAACGAACACAAACATGGATAATCACCGAGTGTTCCAACGGTGACGTCCAAGTCTTGAGGACGGTCAAAAATGGGGTGTCTACAGTTGCCCCTCTTTGACAGAACTCGAAAGTCATAACAATGACGAGAGTGAATGTCAAAGCCCAGAGACGACCCATTTTTGACAAGGCCGAAGACTTGGACAAACATACAAAGCGCAAATGGTTGAACTCGCAAGCTGCCTACGTATCCCTTAGGAATCAAACCAGCGTAGTTCAGGCACAGGCATACAAGCCGCAGATAAGGTATGCGCCCGTAGGCGGGGGCAAGATGCAACTGACGATGCAAAAGGCCGAGCATAACTTATGATCATGCAAAGAAAGCTGTAATGAAGCACGCATGCGACAGTTTTAAGCTAGCATACAACAATCTACACTACAATGTAGAAAGGATGTAAGAGAATTATGCAATTCTCAATACGTCTCACTCAGGAGATACAATACCTGCGCGGCTCGTCCGGTTGCACCGGCCTCAAATGAGCCGTACATACAATATCGTGCCTGCAAAGAAAGCAAACTTAACAGGTATGATATTGTTAGCAATATGCATGACAATGCGAAATGAATGCAAAATGATATGCAATATATACAAAACTATGTATGAATAATGCAAATGATATGCAATGCAATTGAAACTAAGCAAACTACATGCAAGGCAATTGAATCATGATTCAATCGTAAGCGGTTCGAAACCACACAAATGTCAAATAGATTGATGGAGGTAACAAGTCCGTGTCCCATAGAACGATGTCTGATCTATGAGTAATACGCACGAACACAAGAACAAGTATTGGGTGGAATGACATAAGTGGGGAAACGACCCGCTGAGGAGGGAATAATGATCCTAATGTCGGATGCAACAATTACACTACAATGCAATGGAAATGGATACAATGGATATGGCACGCGGGCCAAACCAAATCTTGCCTAGGAAAGGCATGTACGCATACGAACCGCGTCTAACACAGAAAATGTGCCGCAACCCTCAAACCAAGCTCGTCAAGGAATAGGCGCGTACACAAAAACCGTGCTTCGACGTGAAAAGTAGGGGCACATACCAGACCAGGCTCAACCTGGAAAGGCGCAAGCCATGGATGGAAGTGATGCAATGGATGCATGCAATGGAATGGATACAATGGATATGGCACGCGGGCCAAACCGAATCTTGCCTAGGAAAGGCATGTACGCATACGAACCGCGTCTAACACAGGAAATGTGCCGCAACCCTCAAACCAAGCTCATCAAGGAATAGGCGCGTACACAAAAACTGTGCTTCGACGTGAAAAGTAGGAGCACATACCAGACCAAGCTCAACCTGGAAAGGCGCAAGCCATGGATGGAAGTGATGCAATGGATGCATGCAAACTAAAATGCAATAGAAATGGATATTTACAGAAATGCATGACATATGCACTATACTACAATGATATGCATGACATATGCATGGTTGGTTTTTTGGATTTTTTGAAATGCATGACCTATGCAGTATTTAGAATGATGCACGACAATATGCATGTTTTTTTTTGGATTTTTTGAAATGCATGACCTATGCAGTATTTACAAATGATGCATGACAATGCAGTATGATGCAATGACTACGATTGCAGCTTTCCCTATCTTACCAACAGGGCGATGTACTAGGTTGGTTCAGTATCCAGAATCGAGGCGTAAACACGCCGCCTCAACCTATGGGGCTTCCATACAGATTTCAAGCCGAGGGTACACCCCCTGGGTATTTAAACCAGACTTTAGTCTCGGAAATTCCGAACCTTTGCGTTCTAGGCATAAGCCGTTCAAACTCTAGTTTTCACCGTCCCAGTTGGTCTTCTAGGAACTCACCGCAAACACAGGCAGGTGGCTTTGCCAGACCACCGAAAGTCGTTCGGGTACGACAAACACCGAAGGAATTGCATCTTCAGAGGATTTAAGGTCTCCTAGACCGTGATGCAAAATGTATGCATTTGAAATGCACATGATGCATGATGTTTGAAATGCACGCCAACGCACGGCTTTTGAGATGCATAACAATGCAAATGGACGGGTTTAAGGTCTCGCCAGACCGTGCGTATTTTCGGTCCCGCCGGACCATGCGTGCACAGGACGGTGTGATGTGCAAAATAGCGCGATGCGTTAGACAACGCGAGTGCACAAGACAGTGTGATGCGCAAGATAGCGCGATTGAATGCATGCAAAATGCAATGAGATGCGCAAAATAGCGCGATGCGTTAGACAACGCGAGTGCACAAGACAGTGCGATATGATGCATGCCAAATGAACCGTACATACAATATCGTATGAACCGTACATACAATATCGTGCCTGAAAAGAAAGCAAACTTAACAGGTACAATATTGTTAGCAACATGGCGGGATTGAACACATGTGAGTAAAGCAATGCACACATGCACGCAATGTGTATAAAAAGGGAACTTGAACACATATCAGTAAAGCAATGCACGCATACAATGCAATGTGTATAGGAACTTGAACACATATAAGTAAAGCAAAGCACGCATACAATGCAATGTGTATATAGGGGACTTGAACACATATCAGTAAAGCAGTGCACGCATACAATGCAATGTGTATATAGGGGAACTTGAACACATATCAGTAAAGCAGTGCACGCATACAATGCAATGTGTATAGGAACTTGAACACATATAAGTAAAGCAAAGCACGCATACAATGCAATGTGTATATAGGAACTTGAACACATATCAGTAAAGCAGTGCACGCATACAATGCAATGTGTATATAGGGGAACTTGAACACATATCAGTAAAGCAGTGCACGCATACAATGCAATGTGTATATAGGGGAACTTGAACACATATCAGTAAAGCAGTGCACGCATACAATGCAATGTGTATAGGAACTTGAACACATATAAGTAAAGCAAAGCACACATACAATGCAATGTGTATATAGGAACTTGAACACATATCAGTAAAGCAGTGCACGCATACAATGCAATGTGTATATAGGAGAACTTGAAGTGCGCAAGGTAGCGCGATACGCAAAATAGCGTGAACAAAGCATGCATGCAAAATGCAAAGAGATGCACAAGACAGTGCGATTGAATGGATGCACAAAACAGTGCGATGCGCTAAACAGCGCGATGCGTTAGACAACGCGAATGAGATGTAATGCACAAGACAGTGCGATTGAATGCAAAGTGAGGCACGCATACCTCATTGAAATGGAAAATGAAATGCAAAACGAGGCATACGTACCTCGAGATGCAATGGAATGCGAAATGAAGCACACGTACCTCATTTGATGGAAAATGATGCAAGTGTGACACGCATGCCACACAAAAATATAAAACAATGCAAGTATGACACGCATGCCACACGAAATATAAAACAATGCAAGTGACGAGCGAGACAACGCAAGTCACAAAGAAAGCAAAATACTGCAAGAGGGGTGCACATGACGGCGCGATGCGACGCACCAGACAGTGTGATGGATGCATGCAACGCACACGGGACAACTTTTGAATCTTGTAAAAGACAAAAGGATACAAAAGGATACAATCTTTGCTTGAGTTTGAGTGCCACGCACAGAAGACACGGTCCGAGGTCAAAACGGAGGCCGATTGAGCATCGGGGATGCACTTTCTTGCACTTTCTTGAGCTATGAAGACCCAAAACTCCTCACTTTGCCTAAACAAGACCTTGGGAACACCACCGGCTGGGTGGGGTGGTCACCGGCTGCCACCGGCTGCCTAAACTTCTCCACCGGCACAATAATGTGCCGACCGGCACAAAATAGTGCCGACCGGCAGAAAATGCCTGATTGGGGGCAGATCTGCCATTTCACCTCGGGCTTTATAAAATAGGGCTTCTAAACCCTATTTTCCACTTCTTCTTCCGCCGAAATCCTTCACTCTCTCTCTCTAGAGCTTTGTTCTCTCGATTTTTCGTCGATTTCCTCGTGTTTTCGCACCATTTTACCGTCGATTCGCGATATTCTTCGCGTTTCGGACATTTCCACCCGATCGAAATCTCATTTCGGGATCTCCTTTGCTATTTTCGCCTTTTCGGGACTTGTTCCCCTCGATTTTCTCTACATTTCCGTGTATTTTCATCTCCCGGCCTTTCCGGCCATTTTCGGCTTGCTCGGAGTTGACTTTTTTCGGTTGACTTTCACATTCCGGCTCGGTTTTCCTTCTCCGGCTATTTTCTCATCACCACTGCCATGGCTGACGATGTTCCACCTGTCGGGACTCCCCCGGATCACGAGATGGATCCCGGGGTCAGCTCCTCCCATTGAGCGAGCGCTCATTCGATCCGGCGACCTATCGCGCCGGCGGCATTCACGTGCTTCCACCGGATGGGCTCCGCCACTTCCGCGGCTTCGATAGGGCTCTGGGCCCGGAGCTCCTCCTGCGCGAGCCGACCTCGCACCTGTCCTTCGGCGCTTCCGAGGTAACATCTCTACTTTGTTTTATTTTCTACAATGTAGAATTTTCTGTCGACTGCCGTAGCTAACTGCACCCGTTAATTGCTTAATTCTGACATGCCGTATATTGTAGTTGATTGTAGATAACTTCACAACTGATATCTGCTTAGGACCGACATATGCACACACACTGCACCAGCCTCAACTACCCCAGCACACGGCGCACATTGCACCTTACCGCGAACTCACCGACACCCGGCACTTATTTGAATCTGAAGAGCCTGCACGCATGCTAAACTTGCACTGAATCACGCAGACACGCTGACACATCACTCGCTAGTCATTTACTGAACATACCGGTACCCGGCATCTGTTTAAACTTTGAAAACTTGCACACATGCTAGATTTATACTGATCCGCACAGGAGCACTGACACATCACAGGCCGTAGTCCACCTACTGGTACACTGAAACCTGACATTTGCTTGCATCAGAAAAACGTACACACGTGCAGCATGTTCACACTGCACCACTCAAAAACACACTGACGCATCACATATTGCAGTTTACTGTAAGCGCACCGACACCCGGTATCTGTTTGAACCTGCTAAACTTGCACGCATGCCATACTTGTATCGATTTTAACATGTTTCCTCAGAACTGTACATCTCATATTGCTTTGCAACTATTTGCTTGAAAACAGGGAGATTCCCATGCCATCCGCGGGTATGGGAATGTCGCGGCTCGAGATTGGTACTTGGAGCTTCCCGAGGCGGTTCGACGCATCGTGGACGATGCGGGCTTCAGTTCCTTTTGCAGGGGACTTTCCAGGCTCTCCGCCTGCAGACCTCTCCTTGCCGCCTTGGCAGAGAGGTGGTGGGACACCACCGACTCTTTCCACCTATCCGCAGCGGGAGACATGACGATGACTCCCTACGACTTTTCGGTGCTCACCGGCATCGGGGTAGGGGGTGATCCGATCCCCTTCGACACTGACATGGACGAGTGGACTGCCGCTCAGATCTATTTGCTTGGCGAGGCGCCACCCCTTGCTCGTCCAGGCTTTGTCCGCTACTCTTGGTTCGAGGTGCAGTTCAGAGTGCAGTCTGCGTTGGTGGCGACGGCTCCGATGACCGAGGCGGCTGTAGAGCAGTACGCACGCGGCTTTCTGATGTTTTTGTTAGGGACGACCCTCTTCGCCGACCGGGTGAACACCGTGCCTCTCTGCCTACTCAGCGCACTGGTGGACGTCTGGGACCTCCTGCGATATGACTGGGGCGGCGCCGCTCTGGCCACCCTCTACGGCTACATGAGCTCAGTCTCTCGTGGCAGCGGGCAGTTGCTCGGGGGCTACTGGAGGGCTTGGGAGGTATGTCTTCTTCTCTGCTTTACATTGCTGCTCTACATACTTTCTGTATTCTGTACTGTACACTGCTCACACTGACTGTATACTGTACATGCGGCACACACATACTCTGCTTTATACTGACTGTACACTGTTCACACTGTACACTCTGCAAAATACACACAACACACGGCTCTGTTATTTCTGCTTCACTCTGTATTCTGCTTTATCTGATGGTCATACTGACATCTGTTTTGTAGCTGTGGGTGTACGCCTACTTTCCCAGGCTGGAGCCAGTGCCGGAGACGGAGACTCCCCTGGTCATCCCGTTCTCCCGCCGCTACGACGGGCGATGCACCCAGAGGCCGCGAGAGACTTTCAGCTTCTTTCGTCACTACTTCGACACCATTACTCCTGCCGAGGTATGTTTTACTTGCAGTTCATTTAAGCTTCACTTCTCCACTGTATGTTTGCAATACCAGTAGATAACAAACTGTATTTCAATTTCAGATCACCTGGCAGCCGTGGGCTCCTCTGCCAGCGATGGTGCGGGATCGGTTTGCTGGCGCCGTTGAGACCTCGCGTTACCGAATTTTGCTGGAGGGCCCGGTCTGTCGGGCTTGGTACCTAGGCGAGCGCTTCTTGCGTCAGTGTAGACACCCCATTTTTGACCGACCTTAAGACTCAGACGTCACCGATTGAGCGCTCGGTGATGTTGCATATTGTGCTCGTTCAGAAGTCTCAGAGTCGCGCCGTGCGCCTGCCTCCGGACTTCCGAACTCTCTTCTGTGCCTTGCCTCGGTTTGCGAACCAGACTCGGTTTTCTCTGTTTTCTTTCCTGAGGGGAGGGAGAGGTCCCGTAGACCATCTCTCAGTGGCCGTGGGCTACATTTCGTGGCCGTAGGCCATTTTGCCCATTTCGGAGCCCGGTCCCCGGTTTTCAGAGCCGTCAGGCCGTGTGCCTCGGTTCGGGACCACCCAACCATCTCTCCGATTCCTCCGGTTTTTGGCATGCATCTCATTTACTCCTTTCGAGGGACGCTAGGGCCTTAGATACCCACTTCGTGGCCAAACACCACTTTCGGTGCTTAACGGCCGGTTTTCGGGCCCGAACCTCGCGGTTTGGCCCCCGAGCATTCGTTTCGCATCGGTTTTTGTTGATTCTTGGCAGGTACTCTGTTTCTTCATAACGAGGACACTGGGTCTTAGATACCCACTTCGTGGCCGAATGCCACTTTCGGTGCTTAACGGCCGGTTTTCGGGACCCCGAACCTCGCGGTTTGGCCCCCGAGCATTCGTTTCGCATCGGTTTTTGTTCATTCTTGGCAGGTACCTCTGTTTCTTCATAACGAGGACACTGGGGTCTTAGATACCCACTTCGTGGCCGAATGCCACTTTCGGTGCTTAACAGCCTATTTTCGGACCCGAACTGCGTGTTTTGGTCCCCGAGCATTCGTTTTGCATCGGTTTTTGTTCATTTTTGGCAGGTACCTCTGTTTTATCCCCAGGAAGATCACTGGAGGGTGGAGGCTAGCAATTGTCTCAGCAACCTGTTATGCTCTTCCGGCGCCCCCGGCGCCCGTTTTTCTCACTTCCGGGCTAATGTTGAACACCCTAGGGCCATTTTCTTCGAGCCAAACCACATATTTGTGTTGTACACACATGGGAGGACCCTAAAAACACATGGCCGGCCATTAATTCTTCTTTTCATTTTTGAACCTCTTTGAAAGTGGATCCGGGAAGGAGAAAAGTCTGCGCGGCTTCACCGAAACGGGCGTAACTCTTTGCACAAGAGGAATTAAAATATGAGGCCACCACCATTGGAAATCTTACTTCCGGGGCTTCATTTTTCACTCAAGAATCTCCTAATTCCAAATCCGAGGGGAGGAGATATGGTTGGTTGAAGCCCGGTTGGACCGAATCTGCGCGGCTTTACGGAAACTGGCATAACTTTTTCTACAGGAGGAATTTTAATGCAAGGTTTGCGGCATTGGAAAGCTAACTTCTGGGGCTTCATCCTAGGGGGTGTCCGGCCATTTTTCTCCTATACCTGGCCGGCCGGCCACCTGCAACTAAAGCACCTTTTTGCCCCCTTTTCTCCGATTTTCTTGCCTATATAGCTGGCCTCCTAGCTCTTGTAGAAGGGTTGGAAAATATCTCTCAAGGATATACATTGATATCTATCTCAATCTCTCCATTTCTCTCAAATCTTCAAGTTTAGGCTCCATTTCTTCATCATCTCCAAGCACTACACCACCACTCCATTCCAGCAGCAAGGAGGGTTTTTCAGAGGCTTAGAAGCAAAAACTTCAGCCAAGAAGCAACAAAGTCTGTCTTCAAGGGTAAGTCTCAATCCCTCTTTTGGCACTTTTTTTTGCACCATTCCTCTACCCTACTTGCTCACTGTTTTGACTCCGACCCTAACTGAAAGGCCTTATTTTGAGCTATTCTACATGTTTGTTGAAGGGCTCAACCCTGTTTGAGCCCTCTATGGCACACTTGCTTCAATAGCATTCTATGCAATATTTTGCATGAAATATTAGGCTATGAGTGATCTGATTTCGAGCATGACATAAACTGTGAGTGGGCCTATTTTGAGCCCCTCTTCAACATTGAAGAAGGGCTCAACCCTGTTTGGCCTCTCTATCATGCACTTGCTTCACAATTCCTTCAATTTACCGTAAACTTGCATGATTTATTTGACCTACATGCAGTCTGTTTTGGAACATGCCATGAACTGTGAGTGAGCTTATTTTGTGTCCCTCTACAATATTGTAGAAGGGATCAATCTTGTTTGGGGTCTCCATATTACACTTGCCTTTATATCTCTCTTTGACCCCACTTTGCATGCCTTTTTAAGCTTATCTAGCTTCTGATTTCAGCCATCATCAGTACTGAAAATATCCATATTTTGGTCTTCTTGTCATATCTCATTGAGGGTCTTTATTGGTTTGATCAATGTTTGGGGTACTTCATGTTATAGCCTTATATATCCTCATTCTTGCATAGCATTTTTAGCATGGTTTCATACTGATTTGGGGGTTATCATCTACTGTAAATGTGCATATTTTTAGTCCCTCATCAATGTTGTAGAAGGGTATTTTTCAGTTTGAGCATCGCATGTATCACTTGCTTCAATACCCCTCTCTTGGCTCGTATTTTTGCATGCTATTGTTGCCCTATCCATGCTTGCTATTTAGCCCTTTTTGTGACTGAAAAATGCTATTTTGGGGGCTGCCTTGCTACTGTTTTTGCATGTCATGTACCAATTATGCATGTTTAGTATGGCTATAGGCATTCGGGTGCTTATTATCGCATTTCGGGACCATTCCGGGCATTCGGTGTCATTTCCCCGCCTTTTGGGACTGTTTTTGCATCATTTGTAAGTGTTGAACTTCATTTGCATGCTTGCATATCATTTTCCATGTCATTTCATGCTTTAATGCATCGCCTCGGTTTGCGCGCCCGTGGGCACGCATTTCGAGGCACTTCATTTTTATCCGACGGCCTCCCGTGTGAGAGTGGCTGAGGTCCTCTCATGTTGGTATAAGTCCATTCTGCATTCTGTATGCCATTTTCGCATCATTGCATTCCGTATGCCATTTTCTCGGTTTGCGTGCCCGCGGGCACGCACTTCGAGATATCTCATTTTAGCCTCATTGCATATCATTTTCCATGTCATTTCATGCTTTAATGCATCGCCTCGGTTTGCGCGCCCGTGGGCACGCATTTCGAGGCACTCATTTTCATCCGACGGCCTCTTATGTGAGTGTGGCTGAGGTCCACTCATGTTAGTGTAAGTCCACTTGCATTGCGTATGCCATTTCATGTCTTAGGATCATCGCCTCGGTTTGCGCGCCCGCGCGCACGCATTTCGAGGCATTTCATTCCCATAGCATTGTGCATGTTAGGATTGCATATTAGCTGCATTTCATGCATATCATGCATATTGCATCGTGTTCGGGATAGGAGTTAGCCCGGGCACGGGAAACGAGGCGCGTTTCGTACTCCGAGTGACGGAACGGGTCTCAATTCCAAGTCACCGACACTCCGGATTACCCATGATGGAGTTAGGTTTTGTTGTAGCATTCATCTGCATTGCACCCTATATTGAGTTGTGCAATCCGATTCCTCGGCCATCATGCATCGATATGCGTGATTGGTGGCACGAGAATCGAGGCATGCATATATTTGTGAAATACATTGCTATGCCCTTTCCTGCTCTCTGTTGCAGCAAAATAAGGAATCAGCAACTTTTCGGAGTCTGGCGCGCATTTCGAGAAACATTGCAAACAGAGGCTAAATTGGGCATCCCAGTGGATTTCTGCGCAAAGCAGTCCAGCATACATCATTCATCAGAAGCGAGGCAGCCCCTGGCTTGCATGCCAGTTTAAAGCTTTCTTAGTTTAATTTGTTAATTAATTAGGAATCTGTATTATTCGGACTGTATATTATTCGGACTGTAATATTCTTTTATTCGGACTGTATTATTTATTCGGACCCTCTGCGCGAGGGCAAATGTAATAAGTGTGGGTGAGTGTGATGTATGTCTTCCAACCCCACGTCTTTCTTCCTTTTATTTACCCGCTTATGATGGTTAGATATAGGGCATATTTCAATTAGCATACAGTATGACAGCATGTTTGCATCATTCATCTGTTTTGCACGCACCGGGCTCGGCGCATCATACAAACTGCATTTGTATTTCAATTCCAAATTGAATACGTGTTAGCTTGTAGCATTCCATATGCCATGTTTAGAATAGCCGAGCCTGCTATAGTTGCATTTTGCATGTGTTGCATTAGGCATTCTGTATAATTAGGATCATGCATGATTTCTAATCAGTTTTCTGTTTTGGCTTGGAGTACTCGGTGAGTTTTATGCTTTAGCATCCTTGCATGCGTGTGAGTGTTGCCATGAATAGCATGCTTACCATGAGGCTATGTGCTTATGTGATATAACTGCCTTGAATGCCTGTGGGTAGAGGTTGAGTTACTTGGATTGGGACAATTCGTTAAATGTTTGTTTTAAGCCCACTAGATAGTGGCAAAATCATGTTTTCTAAGCCCACCTGAGGGTGGCAAATCCGCGTCTTAGCCTACCTGCGGGTAGCACCATCAAACCATTTTCAAAAAACAAACATGAAATGTTTTGTTCCAATTCAGGCGACTCAGTCTATACTTGTTTGCTGCGAGCATCACATAGTAACCTAGGCTAATAATCGGAATAAGAAGCATACAATGTTTTCAAAAACAGATATCATGGTTAGTAGAGGCCGGTCTTTGACCGGGCGAGCGGGGGTGCTCACGAAGTGACCTTCCCCAATCGTACCCAAGTTCCCGAGCCGAGGCAACTTTGGTGATGACGGACACGTGGCCTTTGGCACCGAGTCAGGGTTTCCTAAATTTCCCATTAAAAAACATTTAGGTGGCGACTCTGTATCTGGCAAAGCAGTCCATGTTTGGCACTTCTTTCAAAAAATCTGTTTTCAAAACGATTTGCCGGATTTGGACTCTTTGGTTCAAGATTAAGAACCGTGACATTTGAGTCCTTGAACTGTAGTGACCCCAATATGAACAGAACGGGACTTAACCCTCCCGGGGCGTTCGGGGACGTCTACAGTTTCTGGCGACTCTGCTGGGGATTTAGAGAACTTGACTCGAACTCATGATATCTGTTTTGACTACACTTGTGTGTTTCTTTGCATTGCATTTGCATTGGTGCGCCTAGGACACCGTGTTTGCCATATGCCATTCCCGAACGATTTGCCGGAGGCTTGTCTTGTCAAGGCATGTCCATAAGGCTGATCGGCTCTGGGCTCTGACAGCATGGGAACACAAACCCGGTTTTACCGGGGCACCCTTTTTGACCATTCGACCTAGTGCATATTCGGATCCATAGTGACCATTCCAAACTAGGACAGGTTGCTTACCCGTTTATAGGTTGTTTGAAACCGCTGCGTGCGTAGTGAAACCCTAGCTCCTGACAAAATAGGACAGGGAAACCCTACCCCAACATAGGGGTGTTTTGGCTCTCACTTGCTTGTTATGTGCTTTAGAGTGCGTCTCTACAGGAATGCATGTATCAGTTTGCAAGTTTGGGCATCAGGCCTGCGGGCACCAGTTCAGTATTTTGGGATTCAGTTTACCTGAGGGTAACAGTTTACAGGCAGAATTTTGGGGGCAGAATTCAGTAGAGGGCACACTCATTCAAACTTTGCTCGTATCTGTTCAGGTGAAATTAGGCTGAGATGCTGTCCATTTTCTCTTTTGCTAGGTAGTCTGGGAACCATAGCTTCAGAGGGCTCCAATATCCCCCGGGTACACCGAACTTGTGTTGATAGACTTTGTCGGGTCAGAGATTCAGTTCAAGGGCAATCAGTGTTCCTTTACCGGAGGCAGGGTGAAGAGCGTCAGTCAGGCACAGATCACCAGTTCAGTAGTTACCAGATCAGTGGCCCTTATCCACTCCACCAGTGAATAGTCAGGCTGAGGTCTCAATTTCTACTGCAGGAATAGACACCGGTCAGCTAGATGGATCAGCAGAACACGTCAGAGATGGAGGCCATGATACGGCAGATGCAAGAAAGTATGAAACTCATGTAGCCAGACGCTGTCCGCCAAGCGGAATTTTCCAAGCAGCAGGCTGCAATCATGGCTCAGCAGGCTGAGCTCATCACTAGGCTGCAACAGCAAAGCGGCGCGTCTGCTTCCCAACAAGTTCCTCCCCCAGCAGGAACTCCAGCACCTGGGGAGATGCCAAATGTCCAGGAGGGTACGGACATTCTGGTACCCGCTCCGCCCCAATTTTACCCCAGCTATCCAAAGCACCTACCAATCTGCCAGACTCTCCCTTCGAGTTCGAGGTCGACCCTACGGCATTGAAATTGAGCAAACTTGAGAAGATGTTTAAGAAATCTCAGGGAGTCAACTCCATCCCGGACATTGGAGATGGATATACTGATTCGGTGGTGACATTGCCGGACAGGTTCAAATGCCTCACATCGACCGTTTTGACGGGTCAGGAGATCCCATGGTCCACCTGAGTTTGTTTTCAGATGTTCTGCGCCCAATGGGCTTGACAAGATTACAGAAGCTTTCCCTTTTTGGCAGGACCCTGTCGGGTATTGCAGCCATCTGGTACGCCAAATTGGAGGATTCAGTGAAACGAAACTGGGAGGAGATGGCCGAGGCCTTCGTCGCACAATATTCATACAATACCCAGATTGAGATCACAACCCGTGATCTCGAGACGACCAGGCAAGAGCCGAAAGAGGGTTTCTCTGACTTTGTAGCCCGCTGGAGGGCCAAGGCCTCAATGATGACCATTAGGCCAACGGATAAGGATCAAATACGGATGGTTGTGCGCAACCTCCAGCCCAAACTAATGCAGAAAATGATCGTGCTCCCCTTCCCTACCTTTTCAGATTTGCATGAGATGGGAGTACAGATCGAGGATGCCATGAAGCAGGGCCTTATTGACCAGGAGAAAGAGCAGCCTAGGCGGGCGTTTTCTCGCAGTTCGAATGTGACCACCAGTGGTGATGCAGCTGCAAGATCTTCTGAAGTGGGCATGGTCACTACCACCACATCAAGAAAGGCTACCCCATTCACCGGTGCGTCCGGGAGTAACTCACAGACGGCCAAATATCCACCCCGAGTCAAGAGGGTTTTCACTCCACTTCATATGCCTCTGTCAAAGGCTCTAGAGGTCTTACTCCGGGAAGGACATTTGAAACCGTTGGAACAACGGCCCCTACCCGATCCTATCCCTGCAAAGCATGACCAGACTAAATACTGTGCCTACCATCAGCAAACCGGTCATGACACCGACAGTTGCTTTCGTCTGCGCCATGATGTACAAGATCTGTTTGACAAAGGGGTCATTGCCGCACCAGGTCCCGCAAAGTCTATCGGCACTTGATCAGTGAACTTGTGGGGGATAAGGTGACTATGTGATCGAGGGATGAACCACCTGCGGATGGCGCTCAGAATACTCCAGCTCTGGTGGATGGCATGCACTGTTTTGAGCAATATACAAGTGCTGTTAATTTTGTGCTTTCTGACTTGGGTATTGGGTCAGTTTTGTTGTTTTGTTTTGAGTCCGTCTTTTTGTTTTGAGTCAGTCTCTTTTGTTTTGGGTCTGTCTTGTTGTATCGAGTCAGTCCTGTTGTATAGGAGTCGGGTGATTCCGGAGGTGTTACCTCGGGCGTCACCATTTTGTTTTGCGTTCGTCTTTTTGTTTTGTTTTGAATTTGTTTCTGCAGGGAGCTAGTTGTGCCAATAGATTTTGAATGAAACAGCAGTGATTTCCACACTCTCGCATTTGCTTCTGCCGTGTGCTAGTTGTGCCGGGATTTGAATAAATGGCAGTGCATTCCACCTGCTCTCTTGTGCCTTGAAGTCATTGTAATGACCTGAGTTTTTCAAAACTTTTTTTGAACACTGCGGTGAAAACGAAGAGGAAGGAATTCCTCGGGTTTTGCAAAATTTTGATCAATTGAGAGAAAGAGAGGCGTGCTAAGCCCTTAATGAATGAAATCATGCTTGTTAGTGTGAGTACTGAGAAGGACCCTAGCTTTGATCCAGGTTGGTCCTACACTGTCTTCAGCGCGAGCGATTTGTCG
This sequence comes from Camellia japonica, assembly GCA_030407325.1. Lineage (NCBI taxonomy): Eukaryota > Viridiplantae > Streptophyta > Magnoliopsida > Ericales > Theaceae > Camellia > Camellia japonica. The sequence continues at coordinate 30,669,683 of JAPPVO010000029.1, read as the reverse complement.
TTTTCTTAAAAACTTTCAAAAAAATGTTTTGCGCGGTCCTGCGAAGACATGTGTGGAATCGTTCTTGAGATTGTGCAGCTTAGGATCGCTCTCGGCCTCGAGACTCAACCCCTTTGCTTCCAAACCTTGAACTTGAATTCAGAATGTTCAACGGTCAACTACAATGTGAGGCCTGTGTGGCCAGATTTGAAGCAGCCCTCGAACAAGAGGCACCAAAGTCAGATCAAGAAGGTCAGACCTCATCAGAAGAAGCTTGCAAAGCTAGATCAGAAGCACCCCTCGAACTAGGGGCAAAAAATGTCCGATGTGCTCGAAGAGTCGAAGATGAGTCCTCTTGCAAATCAACAGCCACTCTCTTGGATACGGATGGCTTCAAAACCTTACAACCATTTGGCATGGATCAAGCTACACTTTTACCCTTTGAGAGGCTCGCTGGGCCGAAAACCCGGAAGGGCGACCCAGGCAAAAGTTAGAGCAAGAAAAAATATATACGAAAAAAAAAAAAAAAAAGAAAAAGAGAAGAAAGAGAAAAATGAAAGAAAAATAAAGAAAAAAAAAGAAAAGAAAAATGCAAAAAAAAGAAGAGAAAAGAAAAGAAAAGAAAAGATGAAAAAGAAGAAAAGAAAGAAAGAAAAGAAAAGAAAAGCAAAGCTCGCAAGGTTGAAAACCTGCAACAGGCGCCTTGGCAAAAGTTAGAGCATAAAAAGGAGAGGTTAAATACCCGAGTGTACCTTAACCCCGAACTACGTAAGGCTTGATTCCCATCTTTGGGATACGTAGGCAACTTCATTCTGAAGTCCAGCCGTAAAACAATTCAAATTCAATTGTGTCCATGTAATGGTTTTTGACCATCCTTGCCTTCTCTGTATCCGAGAGTACGGTTGCAATCATCGCTCTGAGGACTGACTACAATGCGCTGCAGTACCATTCAAACAAGGGGCAACTCTTCGTTGCCATTCAGTGTGCTGCGGCGCCATTCAAACAAGGGGCAACTTTCCGTTGCCATTCAATGCGCTGTGGTGCCGTTCAAACAAGGGGCAACTTTCCGTTGCCATGCAGCTCTCTTCAAGCACGGGGCAGTTTCCCTTGGATCCGAGGTTGCGCATCTCAGGAGCAGGTTTCATGCTCGTTGAGCAATGGCCGTTTGCAAAATAGTTTTTGAGAATTTTTACTAAGGTTGACTATTTTCTCAGAAATCATTCTATCTTTTCCAAAACTGGACCCTTTTCATGGACCCAAAAAAGGAAAATTTTCAGTGCTCATAGCCTAACTTGCATGATTTTTAAATCAAAAATCGAACAAGCATGTTGATCTAACTCTCATTTTGGTCAAAACTGTTTTAGTAGAAAGCAAAAACAAAAAATGGTCAAAATGATTGACTAGGGACACAGTTGAGTCAGGTTCCCTGTCTTTA